>JANAVB010032819.1:1295293-1375293 GCA_029216955.1 Iris pallida | reverse complement strand
ATAAATAATGTTTTGGGCTGGTTAGTTGGGCCTAGTGTTGGGCTCTTGTATTTATTATTTTGTTATATTTTATTATTATAATAATAATTATTATTATTGTTATTATTATTATTATTATTATTATTCTTGATTTTATTAATATTAATATTTTTATTAAAATATACCTAAATATATTATTATTTTTGGGTATTTTGGATATAGCTTCTTGGCCTAAAAATTATATTTGACAAAATTGGAGTTTTAGCCTAAAAATATATTCCTAGATTTTCAAGGTATTTATCTAAAGAAATATTTTGACTAGTAAACTATAGTTTCAAGCGTCATGATTATTTTCTAAAATTGGTTATTAATACTTTATCCTAAATAAATATATTTTTCCTTATTTGGATTTTTTTTAAATTCTAGATTGGATTGATATTGATCATGTTAATTGTACGATCATAATTCATGTGAATTATGAGCTCATTATATTGACCCTAGGATAATTGGACCATTATGAACTGAATGGCTTGGTATGTTCTATCATTAGAGGCCGTCTTGCGTAGTTATGATATCTGAGATATTCTGTGCCAAATGATGAAGTCACGAATCAACTACAACTCAATTTGAGGCAGGTAAACTATTGCTTTATGTTCTTAGTACATGATAATGTTATTCATCATTGTGTTTTCATTTACTATCCTGTTGAGACACAGTTGTTTTGGAGTGGATGGGGTTCCCAACCTATGTGGAGAAGACCCCGGAGTGCGACGAGCGCCGTCTGTGTGTCAGAGAAGCTCAGGAAGGTGATGAGGCCAGTCGATGATGACGAAGAAGCTCGAGAGCTGCCAGAGGAGCTGCTGGAGAGAGGGGGACAGAGTTCGGGCCGAACTCTGCCCTAGGGGAGAGTTCTGGCCAAACTCTGCCTCCTAGGTCCAGAACTGTTCTGTTGACAGAACACAAAGTTCTGGCCGAACTCTGTGCCAGGACAGAGTTCTGGCCAAACTCTGTGTGTCGGGACTGAAGCATTTTTTAGGGTGATTTAATCACCGTTGGATCGTATCCTACGGTCCAGGTTTTGCTGCAGATTAGAGGATTTATACATGGTTATTCCTAACCCTAATCATAACACAGTATTGAAGAACAAGAGATAGAAAAGTGGCAAGAGTGCTATTGCAACTTTGGAAGAGAAGAAGTAGGATTGAAGGTCGTTTTCGAAGGAGGATCATATTCGGGTAATATCTACTCGTCGTCTTTGTTCTTCGTAGCTTTGTAATCATTATTCTTGCTCCTAAGTGTTGTGGAGATCCGATTTGGATCGAAAGAAGTTTGTAGAGGGTGTACTCCTTTATTTCATTAGTGAAGGCTTCTCAGGGTTGGACTCCGATTGTCCCGTGGTTTTTCTCGCAAGGGTTTTTCACGTCAAAATTTCTCTGTGTCTTCGTGGTTTGTTTTTGGTGTTTTGGTTCATGCATTGTACTGCTCGATTCTCTAGCAGGTACTTTCTAGTTTAGGAAAAGGTTTTCGCATTTCTTTTCCAACAAAAGTGGTATCAGAGCCAGGTTCTGGAATTCAGAAGGTTGCAGGAGTTGACAAGAAAACTGGAGAGGAGAGATGGACGCGAAGTCGGTACGTATGGTGAACCTGAAAGGCACCAACTATCACTATTGGCGGAGCAAGATGAAAGATTTATTATTTGTCAAGAAGCTGCATCTGCCCGTATTTGTATCCAAGAAGCCCAGTGATAAATCGGAGGAGGACTAGATATTTGAGCATATATAGGTGTACAGATACATCAGGCAGTTCATTAACGAGAAAGTGTACAACCATGTCACCAATATTGAGCACGCAAAGACGTTATGGGATAAGCTGGAATCTTTGTACGCGAAGAAGACCGGGGTAAACAAGTTGTTCCTGATCCGGATGATGATGGGTCTACGGTACAAAGATGGGGTGTCTATTACGGATCACTTGAGTGATTTTTAGGGCATGGTTGACCAGTTGTCTTCGACGGGAGTCAAGTTCGACGACGAGGTTCAGGGACTATGGCTGCTGTGTACATTGCCAGACTCGTGGGAGACCGTACGAGTATCTATGATCGCTTCTGCTCCAGAAGGCGTAGTTAGTCTGGAGTTTGCCAAGAGCAGGGTGCTGAATAAAGAGATGCAGAGACGTTTTCAGGGCACTTCATCCATATCCTACTACTCAGAGGCATTAGTTTCAGAGAGCGGCGGAAGGGGTAAAAGCAGGGGTCCAGGTGGTGGCAGAGACAAGAGCAGGGGAAAGTCCAAGGATCGTTACGAGGACTCAGAGTGTTACCACTGTGGCAAGAAGGTCCACATCAAGCAGAACTATTTCGTTTGGAAGAGAGAGAAGAAGGGCAACAAGGGAAAGCAAGACGAGAATACTACAGCGGCGGACTCGATACATAGAGAAGATGTGATTATCGTAGGTGATGAGGTTATCACAAATTTTGTCTACGATGACAATTCATGGCTGGTGGACTCAGGGGCTTCAGCACATGTATCTCACAACAGGGTACTATTTGCCGCTTACACAACAAACGATTGTGGAGTGTTGAAGATGGGCAATAGAGATGTGTCAAAGGTGCTTGTCATTGGAGATGTTCATTTGACAACGAAGACGGGTGCAGTTCTTGTTCTCAAAGATGGTCGTCATGTCCCTGATATCCGTTTCAACCTGGTGTCGGTTGGAAGGTTGGATGACGCGGGATTCTTCAGTCTCTTCGGGAATAGTCAGTAGAAGCTTTCCAGAGGTTCGATGGTGATTGCCAGAGGAAGCAAGAAGTCCTGTCTCTACTATATGGAGGGGAGCGCATAGGGAGCACAGAAGGTGAATGCAGTCAGTGATGCATCTACCGAGTTGTGGCACAGACGGCTCGGCCATATCAGCGAGAAGGGAATGAGCTACTTAATAAGCAGGAAGGTGATTCCAGGGCTTAAGTCTACAAAGTTAGAGAAGTGCACGTACTGCTTAGCTGGAAAGCAAAATAGGGTGTCTTTTCAGAGTCACCCAAGTTCAAAGAAGGCGGCGTTGCTCGAGTTGATTCACTCGGATGTCTGCGATCCTATGAAGGTAAAAGCTATTGATGGTGCATCTTACTTTAAAACTTTTATTGATGACTGTTCCAGGAAGGTTTAGGTTTATGCCTTAAAGACCAAGGATCAGGTGCTACCTACTTTAAAGAGTTTTAGGCCTCTGTTGAAAGAGAAACGGGCAAGAAGTTATTAGGTGTTCGGTCCGACGACGGCGGCGAATACATCGGTCCCTTTAATGCTTATTGCAGAGAGCAAGGAATACGACACCAGAAGACTCCGTCCAAGACACCTCAGCTAAATGGTGTAGTGGACCACATGAACAAGACGCTGATAGAGAGGGTGCAGTGTTTGCCGTCAGAAGAAAACTTGCCGGGCAGTTATTGGGGTGAGGCTCTTCTCAGAGCTGCTTATGTTATTAATTTATCTCCTAGTGCTCCTTTACAGGATGATATGCCTGACAAAGTATGGTACGATAAAGAGCCATCATACAATCACCTACGAGTGTTTGGTTGTAAGGCCTTCGTGCGTGTACCGAAGGATGAGAGGACCAAACTTGAGCCAAAGACGAGGTGATGCGTCTTTGTCGGCTACGGTCGGGATGAGTTTGGCTATAGACTCTATGACTCGGTGGGAAGAAAGCTCTACAGAAGCAGGTATGTGGTATTCATCGAGGATCAGACCATGACCAACACTCAGGATTTCCAGACGCCTTCTGAGGCTGAAGAATTGCCAGAGTTAGAGTCATTTCGCTTCGAGCAGTTTCCAGAGGACATCGCAGAGGATCCAATTATGGGGGAGCCAGTACATGGAGTTGCTCCCAACCTTGATCATCTGTCTGCTGATGGTGGTCAGGGTGTCCCTCAGGAGGATGAACATGCCGGGGAGAAAGTTCCTGAAGGAGAGGAGGCTGTTGGTATACAGCCAGCACCAGTGGCTCCGTTGAGAAGGAGCGACAGAGAGCGTCGACCATCTACGAGATACTCATCGGGTGAGTATATGCTATTGACTGACGGAAAAGAGCTCGAAAGTTTTGCAGAGGCTATGGAAGACGTACGAACATAGGTAGGAGTGGATATAGGCTATGCATGAGGAGATGAGTTCCTTACAAGCCAATTCCACTTATGAGCTGGTGCGGTTGCCAAAAGGAAAGAAGGCTTTGAAGAATAGATGGGTGTTTAGAGTGAAGCAGACGGATGACGCTACTTGCCCTCGATACAAAGCGAGGCTGGTAGTTAAAGGCTACAGTCAGCAGAAAGGCGTGGATTATGATGAGATCCTTTCGCCTGTCGTCAAGTATACGTCTATTCGGGTGGTACTAGCATTGGCAGACAGTCTCGACTTGGAGGTCGATCAGATGGACGTGAAGATGGTATTCCTCCACGGTGATCTTGAGGAGTTATACATGGAGCAGCCAAAGGGATTCTGTGAGAAGGATAAATCATATTTGGTCTGTCGGTTGAGGAAGAGCTTGTATGATCTGAAGCAGGCTCCGAGGCAGTGGTACAAGAAGTTCGAGTCATTTATGGGGGAGCATGGTTATGCACGGACGACGTCGGATCACTATATATTTATGAGGTATTTTACCGAGGATGATTTTATCATTTTTTTGCTCTATGTAGATGATATGCTATTAGTGGGTCGGAATGCCACTAGGATAGCGGAATTGAAGCACCAACTGGGCGCGGCCTTCTCTATTAAGGATTTGGGCACAACAAAACTATTCTTGGGATAGAGATCAGCCGAGAGAGAGTCCAAGCTGCTATATATTTGTCCCAAAAGAAGCACATTTACCGGGTACTTCAGCGTTTCGGTATGGACGGGTCGAAGAAAGTGAGTTGCCCCCTTGCAGCCCACTTTAAGTTCACAGAGGAGCAATGTCCATCTATCGAGGACGAAAAAGAAGATATGGAGCGAATTCCATATGCTTCAGCTGTGGAAAGCCTTATGTATGCTATGGTATGTACGAGACCAGACATCGCTCATGCAGTTGGCACAGTTAGCAGGTATCTTTCAAATCCTTGAAGGATACATTAGAGTGCGGTCAAGTGGATTCTGCGATACCTTTAGGGCACTGCCGATTGAAGACTTTCTTTTGGTGGTGACGAGCCGAAGCTGGTTGGGTATACCGACGCTGATATGGCTGCAGATGTAGACACGAAACGATCGACTTCGGGCTATATGATAATGTTTGCCGGAGGAGCAGTATCGTGGCAGTCGCGGTTGCAGAAGTGTGTTGTCTTGTCGACGACGGAGATGGTGCGACGACGGAGGCTTGCAAGGAGCTGCTATGGATGAAGAAGCTGTTGCAGAAAATATGGCTGAAGCAAGATCAGTATACTTTGCTTTACGACTGTCAGAGTGCTATTCACCTTGTGAAGAACCAGACATTTCATAGTCGGTCCAAGCACATCGAAACTCGGTATCATTAGATACGGGATGTGGTTGAGAAGAAGGACGCGGCGCTTGAGAAGGTTCATACTGATGACAATGGAGCGGACACGCTCATGAAGGTTCTACCAAGGAAAAAGTTTGAGTACTGCAGGCAGATCGTCGGGATGACAACCTCCTCCACCTAGTTGTGAAGGAGGAGATTTGTTAGAGTGGGTGGGGTTCCCAACCTATGTGGAGAAGACCCCGGAGTGCGACGAGTGTCGTCTGAGTGTCAGAGAAGCTCAGGGAGGTGACGAGGACAGTCGGTGATGACGAAGAAGCTCGGGAGAGTTCTGGCTGAACTTTGCTTTCCAGTTCCAGAACTGTTCTGTTGCCAGAACATATAGTTCTGGCCAAGTCTGTGCCTAGACAGAGTTCTGGCTGAACTCTGTGTGTCGGGGCTGAAGTATTTTTCAGGGTAATTTAATCAACGTTGGATCGTATCCTACGGTCCAGGTTTTGCTGCAGATTGGGGGGTTTATACATGGTTATTCCTAACCCTAATCACAACACAACATTGAAGAACAAGAGAAAGAAAAGAGGCAAGAGTGCCATTACAACTTTGGGAGAGAAGAAGGAGGATTGAATATCATTTTCGAAGAAGGATCATGTTCGGGTAATATCTACTCGTCGTTTTTGTTCTTCGTAGCTTTGTAATCATTATTCTTGCTCCTAAGTGTTGTGGAGATTCGATTTGGATCGGGAGAAGTTTGTAGAGGGTGTACTCCTTTATTTTATTAGTGAAGACTTCTCAAGGTTGGACTCCGATCGTCCTGTGGTTTTTCCTGCAAGGGTTTTCTACGTCAAAAATTATTTGTCTGCGTGATTTGTTTTTGGTGTTTCGGTTCGTGCGTTGTATTGCTCGATTCTCTCACAGGTACCCTCTAGTTTGGGGAAAGGTTTCTGCGTTTCTTTCCCAACAGGTTGTGACACGATATGACTTGTTGTACCATTGCTCATTTATTGATTGTTTAGTGAGTCGGGAGGGAAAATGCCCAGTAGGTATGTGAACAAACCGCAATAAATGTTAATGTTGTAAAATCCCAGTCCCAAAATATAAGTATATATGTCAACTACGTATCAAATAGACTCCAACCCAGCTTGAATACGTATAAGTTGTCTTAGGTTTCTAAAACTATGTATCAAATCAACTAACATATATCTATCTTAATCCGCAAAATATAATATAAAGAATAAACAATATTTGCCATGGTCTGCAGCCCAATAATACATATGGTTGAGCAGACCCAAAGAATAATATAGGTCTATAAAACTAGGATAAAGAGCAGAATCAGTAAAATATGGATTCACGATAAAATACCTGAATCAAATATAGCAGAAGCACCATGTCGCTAGAGTACCCCTACATGAACAACTACCTGGAGAGATCACCAAGTCCTCAGGGACATAACAAGCTATAAAAATACAACATGCCAAGTGATAGTAATGAATGTAGTAAAAACGGATACAAAAAGGGTAACTACGAGAATCCATCTAAGTGAAATGCAAGTGAAAAACAGCACTATACATCGAGCTAAGTAAATACTGAAGCTCTTCTACAAAGACCACAGTAAACAATATGGGTAACATCTATGTCCCGGTTATAGAGACGATGACCAGCAGGTATCTATAAACTAGCCCGATGAATCTGTCTATGTTCTTCCCACCCAATGTTCAATTCTATTAGGTCTTGTCAGTTAACACTAACAATGTCAAGTAAATAATCCTATAACCTATCACAAGGTCAAAACCATTAGTCTGTCATATCTAGGACTCTGTCGCATGATCGTGTCTGTGCCTTTGGTCTATTGTGTCTCAAGTAAAATGATAATCAATGCAACGCTACGTCTAAGGTCAATACACAATATCCACGTACATATATTGACACCCGAATATGCTTGAACGTAAAGTATCAACAAGATCCTATGTAAACAGTAACTATAAACTAAGCTAAGTATGAAGCAAGAAAAGTAACTAAAATAAGTATAACAAGAACTAATAATGGCAAGGTACTTGCTTGGATCTCCAAGCTGAAATATAAATATCCTGCTCCGGCTTTCAAGTCTGAAAGATACCAAGAACCTATATATACAATAATATCAGATCAAACACTATGATATGGTTCACTAAACAAGCACAAGAGTACAACATACGCAATGACATTAGTCATTAGGGTCTAAACCAAATAAGGTTTCCAACTAGGTGGGTTAACTAAGGTTAACCAAATAATTGTCAAGTAGGTGTGTAATCACCAAGTCTACTAGTCACATAACATCTATAAGTCACCTAAATGTACAATTTCTTATATATCATAAACATGGTCATAACT
This sequence comes from Iris pallida, assembly GCA_029216955.1. NCBI lineage: Eukaryota > Viridiplantae > Streptophyta > Magnoliopsida > Asparagales > Iridaceae > Iris > Iris pallida. The sequence goes on along the minus strand of JANAVB010032819.1, from coordinate 1,367,496 downwards.
AAGGTCCATGTAGTTGCTAAGTTGCTTCTTAAATACGTGGGTACTAGCTGTCCTACCTACTATGGTCTTCTTGTGTAAGTATGACATATATATTCTCAATGTTCATAAAGCAATTGCTAACCTAACTAATGTAGTCATTTAAAGTATGCCATCATCAAGTCCAAGGGTAAATGGAACTTACTAATACTATCCTCAATCACATGCAATATTATATATAATTCTATCATTCACATATTTAAGGTTTTCCATTATCAACTACAAATAGTGCATATAACAATAACTACTTCTACGGTTAACACAAACACAACTTTTATACAAATTATTCTATATACATGCTTATCAACTATATATAAACACATAATTAAATACTACCTAGCATGGCATATGTTTTCCTAACATGGTATTTATACATACAAAATAACTATCTTGGAATTAATAAACCTAGACATGTGTACAACTAAGTACATAATTTCACCAAGTCTCATTCAATTGTAACTATGCATGTAACTCCTTAAATGTAACATTTATATTATAAATTTTAGTGATAAATGAAATTAATACCATGATGAATAAGTGTTTACAAAAGTTATATTCATGACAAGGTGATAAACAACAACTAGTTATATAAAGACATTCCTAGTTGTCATTTAAGGAGTGCTAGAATTTTATGCAACAAATGATGATATCCATGAAGAAGAAGTTGAAGTTTATGAAGAAAAGTTGAATAACATGAAGAAAGGTTTGAGGAGGAGGAGTTTGAGCATTTACCAAAGGGGAAATGAGTTGAAATGGACTGTGTGCCTCCTTGCACAAATGTCCAGATTTGGATACTTAGGCTCGTAGCCGTTGTTCGGGGCTCCAAAACTTTGATCCAAGTATTATGGGGCTTAGAAAAATTAGGGAAGAAATAGATAAAGAGGATATGGTGATTGTCTTCGGTTTGTGGGAGGTGTTTAGATGAGTTATGGGATGATTTAGGTGCAGAGATGTAAATAAAACTTGTTGAGAATAGGTAGGGAAAGAATATTTAAGTGTTGTAGTAGTGGTTTGTGGGCTGTGGAGGTGGTGGAGTGGCCTGAGAAGGGGATAGATTGAATTTGGATTTAGCCTGGACACCTCTGATGAAGGGACTATCTTGAGAAAGTTAGAGTAAGTTTTGATGGCAGGTCTTGATTATCTGGTTAGATTTCCCTAGATTGGTACAGCTTACTTCATTGTGTCCAACGATGAAGGTTGGGCGTGTCCGACTCGTGTCCGATTATTCGGGAGCGGGTCGTAACATATTTTTAGTGGTGGCTCATGCAGGTCAATCCTAATAGTACCTAGGTATTAGTGTACTATTGGAGGACTTGATTTAAACTAGGGAAACTTGAATCACAGCATAGAAAATCGGGTATATCGGGTATATATGGATATTATAAAACATTTACATTACTTGTAGGTTAGGTTTTTATCAATCACAAAGTTTTTTGTTATTGCAGGATGGTCGCTACGAGGATGACCACTGATCAGTCGGGAGTTGCAGGCAGCTCGAACAGCCTGCACCAGATGCTCCAGTAGATCAGCTTCCACCACCGCCTCCTATCTTTCCTCCGCTGTCCCCGACGATGACTTTTAACGGCGCCCAGGTGATGGATATGTTCCAGCAGTTTATGAAGGCCCAGAACCACCAGGCAGTGCAGTTTCGGACGACAGTTGTAGATGCACTCAAGACCAGAGAGCCGGCAGCACCAGCTCCAGCTCCAGCAGCACGTGCAGTACCATCAGCACCGAGACCAGGGACAGCCAAGGACTACCAGAACCTCTCTTCGATAGATTTTTAGGACAACAAGGGGATCATTTATGCGGACGAGTGGCTGGAGAATGCAGAGAGGACCTTGAAGATGGCACGGACCCCGGATGACCTGAAAGTGGAGGTGGCAAGCATGCGACTTTTTGACTTGGCCAGGGCTTGGTACCGGAAGGAGCCCTAGTTGGCGGAGCCCCAGGTGTCTTGGACATATTTCAAAACTCTGTTCAAGACAAAGTTTTTCCCAGATGTGGAGCGGGATGAGCTGAGGATGCAGTTTGAGATGCTGTAGCAGGGGACTATGACGGTTACGGAGTACACTTCAGAGTTTACTAGACTCAGCAGGTTCGCAGAGAGCCTAGTCAGAGCACCGGAGGATAGAGCCTGGAGATTCAAGAATGGCCTTACCAAGGAGCTGCGACACGTGGTGGCGATTCGGCAGGCGACGACATATGCGAGCATCCTCAAGATTGCTCAGGCTGTAAAGAAGGAGGCAGAGCCGAAGCCTAAGATGGACCGGGATATTGGCAGCAGCAGTTTCTAGGCACCAGCGAAGAAGGTCCAGACTCAGGTTCAGGCGAGGCCACAACAGCCGGCACAGCAGCATCACCGTCCAGCCAGAGCTCCTGCACATCAGTATCAGAGACAGCATCAGGCAGTTACTTGCGCATTCCATTACCGGCCGGGACACCGCTTCGACGAGTACCGCAAGAGGTTCGGGCTCTGTTTATTCTGCGGATCAGACGCACACCAGATGAGAGACTGCCCACAGGCTGCAGCTAGACTGACAGGAGGACCTAGAGGAGCTGGAGGACTACCATCTGCACCACCCAGAGCTCTACCAGCTGCGCCACAGAGGGTTCAGGCGTTACCTACTCAACACCAGCATTTTGTACAGCACCAACAGCAGAGGGGACCACCACAGCAGGGATGTGCTTACGTCATGGCTGCAGTTGAGGAGGATGAGGCAGTGCCAGATGTGATCACAGGTTCTAACTTTTATATTCATTTTCTGTCATTGAATTGTTTGATTCTGGATCCACACATAGCTTTGTATCATATAAGTTTCTGTATAGATACGGCTTTACATCCAAGCCCACTAGAAGGAAGTGTCGAATTATGACAGGAGGAATGGTAATGCCAGTAAGTGAGATGGTGGATTGCCCTATCACTACAGCTGGAAGGAAGATTAGGGCTCGATTTCTAGTGATGCCATTGCCCGAATTTGATATAGTTCTCGGCATCGACTGGATGAGCGAGCAGTTTGCCGTAATAGACTACCATAAGGGGAATATGACTTTCAGCCCGCCAGGAGTTCCACCGTTCGAGATCAGCAGACGAGTTGCAGAGAGGCCAGAGGGAGTCTACTTCGGAGCAGTTACAGAAGACCAGGAGTTGTCGCATCCATTAATTACAGAGTATCTAGGCGTCTTCCCCGAGGAGCTGCTAGGATTTTCGCCGGATCGAGATGTGGAGTTCAGCATCGACCTAGTGCCCGGATCAACGCCGAAGTCCCAGCATTGCTACAAGATCAACCCGAAGGAAGCTGCAGAGTTGAAGGCTCAGATTGATGAGTTGGAGGGCAAGAATTTTATTCGGTCCAGTGGTTCACCCTGGAGAGCACCGGTACTCTTCATGTCCAAGAAGGATGGAACTGTGAGGATGTGTATTGATTACCGTGCACTCAATAACATCACCATCAAGAATAAATACCCTTTACCGCAGATTGATGAGTTGTTTGACCATCTCAGTGGGGTGAAGGTCTTTTCCAAGATTGACCTTCGGTCAGGATATCATCAGATGAAGGTTCGGGAGCAGGACATTCCGAAGACATCTTTCAACACCCGATACAGCTAGTATGAGTTTCTGGTAATGCCGTTCAGACTCACCAATGTCCCAGCAGTGTTTATGAACTTGATAAATAAAGTTTTTTTACAAGTATTTGGACAAGTTTGTCGTAGTCTTCATTGACGACATTCTGATATATTCGAAGACCGATGAGGAGCATGTGGAGCACCTGCGGATTATGTTGGAGATTTTGCGGAAGGAGAAGTTGTACAAAAAACTCTCGAAGTGTGAGTTTTTCTTGGACAGAGTGGAGTTCCTAAGGCATGTGGTGACTGGTAAGGAGATTTCTGTGGATCCAAAGAAGATTGAAGCAGTTGAAGCATGGGCACCTCCCAAGTCAGTAGCTGAGATTCATAGTTTCCTGGATCTAGTAGGTTACTACAGGAAGTTCGTAAAAGATTTTGCCAAGATAGCGGAGTCAATGACCAAGCTTACGCGGAAGGACGAGGAATTTATCTGGAGCGACACCTGCAAGTCAGCATTTGAAGAATTGAAGAGAAGACTCACTATAGCGCCAGTTTTTGCTTTGCCATCTAGATCGGAAGGATTCGTCATCTACAACGATGCTTCAGGGAAAGGCTTGGGATGTGTGCTTGAGCAGAACAAGAGGGTTATTGCTTATGCTTCTAGACAGTTGAGGCCTCATGAGAAGAACTGCCCTACACATGACTTGGAGCTTGCAGCAGTCATTTTTGCCTTAAAACTGTAGAAGTACTATTTGTATAAGAGAGAGTGGACATCTTCATGGATCATAAAAGCCAGAAGTATGTATTTACTCAGAAGGAGCTGAACATGAGGCAGCACAGATGGCTGGAACTCATGAAGGATTTCGACATCAATCTGCATTACCACCCTGGAAAGGCGAATGTGGTCGTAGATGCTCTTAGTCGATATCCTGTTGCTATGCTTCTCACTATGGACTGGCATCTTCTAGAGGATCTTGAGAGTCTGGGGATCGAGATTATTCTTCCGGGAGTTGGAGGACAGCTGATGCATATGCAGATACAGTCAGGACTGATAGAGAAGATCAAGGAGGCCCAGTCTCTTGATGAGGGGCTCCGATGTCGTAGAGGCCAGGCAGAGGTAGGATTGCTCGAAGACTTCACTATTGCAGAGGATGGATCACTGAGGAACAGAATCCAGTTGTGTGTGCCCAAGGATTTGTAGGAAAAAGTGATGCAGGAGGCCCACAGTCGTAGTATTCTATTCATCCTGGGTCTACCAAGATGTACAAGGATCTGCGAGAGTATGTTTGGTGGTATGGAATGAAGCGAGAGGTCGCAGATTTGTTTTCAGATGCCTTGTGTGCCAGCAAGTCAAGGCGGAGCGCCAGAGACCAACAGAATTTCTCCGGCCTTTACCTATTCTGGAATGGAAGTGGGAGCATATCACCATGGACTTTGTCTCTGGATTACCGCATACGCCCAGTGGCAAGGATACTATTTAGGTTATCGTGGACAGATTGACGAAGTCTGCTCAATTTATTCCATTCAAGGTTGGCCTGTCGATCGAGAAGCTTGCAGACCTCTACATGGGACAGATTATACGGATTCATGGAGTTCCAATTAGCATCATTTCAGACATGGATAGTTATTTTACCTCATATTTCTGGAGGAGTTTACAGCTGAGCTTGGGGTTGCAGTTGAAGTTCAGCACCGCCTATCATCCACAGACGGAAGGGCAGTCCGAGATGACCATTCAGATATTGGAGGACATGCTGCAGGTTTGCGCACTTTATTTCGACGGATCGTAGGAGGATCATTTGCATCTAGTAGAGTTTGCCTATAACAACAGTTATCAGGCTAGCATCGAGATGACCCTATTTGAGGCGCTATATGGGCGAAGATATCGTACGCCTTTATCTTGGGACGACATTGGCAAGAGGGCTTTGCTTGGGCCAGAGATGGTGGTAGACTCAGCTGAGAAAGTCAGACTAATCAGGGAGCGTCTCAGAGTTGCACGAGATCGATAGAAGCACTGGGCGGACAGCAGCAGACGGCCACTGGAGTTCGCGATTGAAGATAGAGTGTTCCTGAAGATCTCACCGACTAGGAGCGTTATTCGCTTTGGCAGAGACGGAAAGCTCAGTCCAAGATTCATCGGGCCTTTCGACGTAACGGCACGAATTGGCGAGATGGCATATCGACTAGCGCTTCCAGCCAGCTTAGAGGGAGTACATGACATCTTCTACGTGTCCCAGCTTCGACGCTACATTCCAGATTCGAGCCATGTGGAGCTAGAGGTGGGTCCAAGCTTGACCTAAGAGGAGCAGCCGGTAGAGATCCTTGATCGTAGGGAGAAGCACCTGCGGAACCAGACTATTCCACTTGTCCGCGCTATGTGGAGACACCACTCTCTGGAAGAGTACACATGGGAGCGCGAGGACGAGATGCAAGAGAGCTATCCCAGTTTGTTTGTCCGATTGTATCTTTGACATTAAAATTTTTAAATACAATAAATGATTTGTGTTTGAATCTTCTTGAGATTTTGCTTTGAGATTGTTTTGTTTGTCGCTCGAATTTCGAGGACAAAATTATTTTAAAGGAGAGAGATTTGTAACTCCACTTTTCCTATTTTTAGAGAATTAATATTCTTCTAGTAATAATAAGTCTAGATTTAAATAATGAATATTTTGAATTATATTTTTGGAGGAAAATTAGTTAGAGCAGGAATTAATTTAAAATTTGAAAGTTTTTTATAACAAACTCTGGGGCCCACCATTTAGCTTTACAACTGATTTTCCATAAATCTTGCAATAAGTGAAAAGGAAGAGGGGGTTAGTGTAAAACTTATAGGGCGAAGGGACTGAATGGTAAATTGGTTTAAGCGGGGGGTTTTATGCAAAAGTGTAATTTCTTCTTTTATTAGCTGATGAATGGAGAAAGAGAGAGAAACGTTCATTTTTCTCAGCTCACTCTATTTTTTGAGAGCTCGAAATCTCGAGCTCATCTCCCCAAACCTCGTTTCCAGCCGAAACCCTAACCCTAGGGTTTTGACGACTCCGACGGTGGGCGTTGATCTCTTCTGGCAACCGACGACGGGACGGCCACTTCACTCGACGGCACCAATTTCGACGAGTGGCGAACTCAACAAAAAGGAAGACCTATTTTTGGTGGGTGAGCTATTTTCCCAACGTAGACACTCCGATCTAGAAGTTTGATCTTCTCTCTGATGGCCGAGCTGCAGCATCGTCTGATCTAAGCGAGATTTTGGGTTCGGGAGCTCATTTCCTTCCCCGAGTTCGACGAGAACTCGACCCAACCATCGTCAGTAGATCGATCCAATTTTTCTCTCTCGTTGTGTGTTTTGTCTTTGCTTCATTTGAATAATTTCTTGAATCGATAAATAGGTTCTGGAGTTGATTGATCGATGGGATTTGGCATTGATCGAACTAATTTCCAACTTGCGAGTGAGAAATTGAGTTCTTCTCAATTTCATTTTTATGAGATCTGTGTTGTGGTGTTAATGGTCTGTTATTTCCCTGTTGAATTTGTATTCAGAGTCTAGTAGGGACTGATCGTTTGGATATTGATTTTAAGTTCAGTCGTAGCATCACTTCGGACCAGGTGAGGATCCTTGATTTTTTAAATTCTAACTCAAATCATTCTATATAATCGTAATCTTTTGATCTCCGCTCATGGTTCATTCTAGGAATCATTTTGATTACTATTGTGATTGGGATCAATGACTAGAGTTCTGGGACCGTGTTCGAGTTGTGGAGTGAAGTTTCGATTCCTGATCTGATTCCTTCCAGGTAAATTGGCTTACTCACCTGATTACTTCTTTATTCAATTATACTAGTTGTTCTGGCTGTGATACCAAGTGTTTGTGCTCGTTTCATGTGTCGAGATTGTGTCTTGCTCGTATTTGAGGGACTCGTGTTCGTGTTTGATGCGTACCGGAGTAAGACTAAGTTGCAGTCAGTTCAGCTTGGGTCGACCGTAGCTCGTGTCCAGAGTTTTACTTGCATACCTTTGCATGTGACCAAGTTTGGTGTATCCGGGGGTCACTGAGTACGAGTACCAGCTCGATAGCCATGTCCAGAGGTCCGGAGCAGTGTGCGTGTGAAGGGTTGGATGCAGCAGGATTTCTTGTTTGCTCGATTTTTCATTTGATGGCATAACTTGCTATATTTAGTTTTTGTTGTATAAATTCTATAGAGTGCTTGCAAGATAATAAGCTGTGATTGGTCATATGTATATTTGTATAATCTTAGTATTCTTTTCTGGTTTGGAATAGTTTGTGATGCTACTTTTCTTTTATGAATTAATAGATTTCTGTATCATTTTAAGTTTGGTTGAAAAGTTATTGTTATGAACAACCTTTGTTTGATCTCGGGTGGATGTTAATTGTTGTGTTGAGGGCCAGGTCTGAAATAGCAGGGCTCCATTTCTGGGTTCATTTGGTTGCTAAGTAGAAGACAGGCCTTATGTTCAGTAATTTTGGTTCAAATACTGAGTTTGGCTGAGAAGCTGTTGGGTTATTAGACTGGATTTGGTTATTGTAGCTTTACCAAGGATTGATTTATGGTGTTGTGCTCATGGACTAGATAATTAAAAGCCAGCCTTTGAATGATTAAGTTTTTAACTGGTTAAAATGTTTAATAGAATTTTTTTTATGAAGTATAATATAGTATTAGAAATTAATCTACTTGTAAATCATTTTAATAAACCAGGAGGACATCAAGCTCCATCTAGTACACTTGATTCCCCGGAACAAGGTTTTCTACGGTCTTGTACATTTACATTCTTGTACTTTTCTTATGACACATCATGACACGATATCCTGTATCCCTGTACTCCTATATTCCTGTTCTTGTACTTGATTGTGCCGGGTGGGGAAATATACTAGCCATGTGATCAATCCCCTGTTACTATATTCATGTAGATAGCTTAGGTCTCGCATCGTGCACGCGGGCCCTAAGCCGTATCATATTCATGTACTCTTGTGCATGCTCTTGTACTCACCCCAGCCGGTCACATGGACTAGATGTATTTTAAATATTGTGCATTTATCTTGTCTTGTACTTCAGGATTATAGTTTCATTCCCGTACATTATATTTCCTGTACTTTATATGTTCCTGTACTTTACATTCCTGTACTGTAGTTTCTGTACTTCATTTTTTATACTACTTTCCTGTACTTTCCTGTATTTCATTTTCATGTATCCTGTACTCAGTTTCATGTCATGTTCTTGTTCATTACCTAGAACTATACTTTGCTCCGCTCCTGACTAGGATATGTTGCAGGTGAGTTGGAGGCTCTGTACGACACATATTATGGCCGAGAGCCAGTAGATACAGGAGAGCCAGCTGGAGTTGCTCTTAACTTAGAGGCTGCAGAAGCCTAGAGCTATATCATAGTAGTTCTATATTTCCTTGTATTTTGAGACTAGTAGACTTTACTTTCATTTGTTGGAATGTAATTATTCTGAGATTTGTACTTTACTCTGATTCTGGGATACGTTTATAGATGCTGTGATTTGCACTTGTCTTGATTATCTAGTTAGATTTCCCTAGATTGGTACAGCTTACTTCATCGTGTCCAACGATGAAGGCTGGGCGTGTCCGACTCGTGTTCGATTATTTGGGAGCAGGTCGTGACAAGTTTGTAAAGAGAATATTGAGAAAAAAGAGGAAAAAGTGTACTAATTTTTAGAGAGGGATACTTTGTGTGGAAGGAGTTATGGCCGGATTGGTAGGGTATTATTGAATTCGATTCAGCCTGGGTAGGGGTGGAAAGATGGTTGTTTGAAGGAAAATGAAGAAGAATTTTGCAGATGGTTTGTGAAGAGAAAATATTAGAAAGAGGGTTAGGAAAAAAATTTGGTCATATGTTATGAGGTAATAAGGTAAGAAGAAGTCTATGGATAGCCAGCCATTAAGGGGGAGGTGAAGGGTTAAATGGAGAGTTAATGGTTGGGGGGTTTTGTTGGTTATGGAAAGGGAATGGTTAAGGGTGCTTAGGGGTTATGGAAGATGAATAAGTGGAAAGGATTGACTTCCCATATTGTGTACTTAACCATACTTGAGTCCAACCTATAGTGGTTAAGTTGTGAGTTGTATAGTTGGGTTAAGTCCAACGTATATATGGCTGAAATTATTTCTAGTAGGTGAAGTGTTAGGTTTTGAATGTCATATCATTATGTTTTGTGTTTTATAGAGAGGACAATAGTATACAATGTTTGGCATGAACCATGTGGGGGTATAGGGATATTTGGGTTGAGTTTGGACTAGGTTTGGGCTAAGTCAACCAGTTGCTTAATAGGTCTAGGGTTTGTGTAAGTGTGGTTTGTTATTGAATTGAAAATATGAAGAAGTCTATTTGGGTGTGACACACATATCTTGGATGTTATGAGCTTAATATAGTGTCATGGACATATAGTGGTTACGAGGAACAAGCCAAGTTAAGTTTCCAAATTCAATTGGAAAGGTTACAAGTTCAAACTTAGGTTTGATTTGGAATTATGTGACGAATGTTATGCGATTATATTATAGTACAAGCAAGTGTCTTTATGAGTGACACAAAGGTTAGGATTGAAGATTTGTCTGTCTAGATAAAGAATGTGAAAGTTGTTGGTCATCAAGAACTAGTGCAGTATTCTAATTATCGATGCAACGGTAAGGTACACCGAGTGTAATAAAATTAAAGAAGTGATATAAACTCAAATTTCTAGTCCTAATCAACATGGTCTTACTCCAAGCTAAGTATACTTTAAATATGGTGAGAGGGTTTACAATCTATCCACATTCGAAAAATTTCGTCTTCGAAATTCAAAATCAATCTTTCTAACCACAATCTCAATTTAAATCTTCCAATATCTATAAAGGAAATAATGTCACACCTTTACTCTCGAAGGAGTGCATGGGTTAAGCACTAAAATCTTTCAAGCACAATTTCTTCAAGGTCACCTATGTAGTATCTAAATTCTTATTCTGCAGCTAAGATTGTTATTTTTTCATCATTCTTTCCTTGGGACAACATCATCAACCTATAGTATCCCCAATGAAATGCTCTAACCGAGCTTCTTATAATTGCTCTTAGTTGAAATAAGTCTAATCTAGTCAGTCAGTCATACATAGTCTAGAATCTCAACTCAACGATTCCTAGGAAAAATGCATATAATGAAATACGACATAAGCCCATATTCAAATACGTAGTACAAAATAAAAATATATATATATATTATGTACTAAATATCTATTCAATCATTCTAAATACCCTAGATAAAAAAATCACCAATGCAATAATGAGAATACGATTGCTAAAATTCAAAAATATATCGGCTAGGGTAAATTGGAAATTTCCTATATCTTCACCTACTACTAAAGATTAGGTCCAGCAAGCTTATACCCTATTAGCAAAGAAATCAAAATCTATGGCCCTATGCAGCTTATGTGTAAACCCACAACATCAGCTATCTTTCCTATAAAACTTCTATTTTCTATTTACACTCTCCTAACCATGTGTCAATCTAAAATCTAAAGGTCTGATGGTAATCCTCTATAGAATGACCAACGAGTCAGTATGTGATCTGAAACCTGTGTTTTAGTTTCTTGAAAGTCGTATCACTATGAAATAATATCAAGAATTTCTACTCACATTAAATTCTCAAAAATTCCAAAAGCATAACAATTCATAAATACTAAAATTATTATCCTTCAAGTCCATATCGAATTCCTCCTCCTTGGATTATGCGACCATAATATCTTTCCCTTATCATTTATTTTCTACACCTTCATATCTTCAAGTATGTTAATCTTATTTTCAACTATAAGTTCGCCAATCATGGTCCAGTACTTTCTACTTCGTAGTATATATCTTCTAGGCAACTACTGAGTGATAAAATTATCAGTCCTTCCTAGATCAATTCTTTAAGTCAGGTACTCCTCGTGAATCTCTTCTTAATACCATTCTACCTTCTTCATCTCAAACCTGAAGTTTTCCTAGTTTATTCCATGTATACCCTTCATCCAATCTACACGGGTACCATCTTGTTACAACTTATCACTATTATAGACAATTCACTATATCTAACTCAAGAATATAATATCTATCAAAACTCTCATCCTTCAACCTATTTACTTTATCACAGATACTAGCTTATTTACCCAAATTATCATTGGTGAAACTCACGAGTCTAATCAACACTTATAACCCAAATAAGTCATGTATATCTAACTTGGTTTTGAAAGCTATAACATAGTACTCAAGTTATTTAATTATCCAAACCTTAGATCTAACAATCTACTAGATCTAACAATCTACCTATCTATTAAGGCCAGTCCTATAGTTATAAATAATTCAAGGTGGTAGTAAGATCTAGGTTTGATACTAACAGTCATAAGGCAACTAGGGATTTTAACCACAGTAACCTGCCACGTAAAATTCTATTTTCTTAAGGTCATAATATCAATCCTTGTATCACCACCATGTGCCACAACTATTGTCTAGAATCTAGCTATGTATTCCAGAGCATTAGAACAAACCATCTTTTTAACTTCTAATACTTCCAAATTATTACTACCCTAAAGTAAGGGTAGGGTTTTATTAGTTCTATGAATCTAATTCTATGGTCAATTCTCATGCTACAATCTATACTAACTCTAGCATCTAGAAATTACTTATCTACCTACCCTGCTAAGGGTAATTATCTTCTCAAAACTTTATATCAAGCATGCTTTCTTCCGCCTTGACGAAGATCTACTTTTGGAGGAAACACCACGCACGAATGTCCGTCTCTCCGCAATAGGGGGAAATGAGAAACAATGATAATGATATCGGGGGAAATGAATGAATACAATTATGAAGTCCAAGGGCATAAATCAAATACAAGAGGAGTTTTAAAATCGGTTATGGATTGATATTTTATTCAATACTAATCCTAACTCGCAGGCTCATTCTGTAGAGTAACGTAACCGAAACGATATGCACTGACCTGCATAGGCCACCACAAAAATATATAACACATGTCCCAAAATACGTAGGACTATAATAAGTATACATGCCAGCTATGTATCAAGTGGACTCCAGTCCAGCTTGAATACGTATAGGTTGTCTTGGTTTTCTAAAACTATCCATCAAATCAACTAACATATATCTATCTCAATCCATATAATATAATACAAAGAATAAACAATATGTTTCATGGTCTGTAGCCCAATAACACATATGTTTGAGTAGATCCGAAGAATAATATAGGTCTACAAAACTAGGTTAAAGAGCAGAGATATAAATAATGAATAAAATATGAATTCACCATAAAATACCTGAATAAATATAGCAGAAGCACCATGTCACCGGAGTACACCTACATGAACGACTAGCTGGAGAGATCACCAAGTCTTCAAAGTACATAACAAGGTACAACAATACAACATGCCAAGTGATAGTAATGAATATACTAAAAACGAATATAAAAAAGGTAACTACGTACGATAATCCATCTAAGTGAAATGCAAGTGAGAAACAGCTCTGTACATCGGGCTAACTACGCCAAAGACACCGTGTCGGGGGACCTCAGGCATATAGTAAATACTGAAGCTCTACTACAGAGACCACAGTAAACAGTATGGGTAATATCCATGTCCCGGCTATAGAGACAATGACTAGTAGGTATCTATAAAGTAGCCCAATAAATCAGTCTATGTTCTCTACACCCCATGTTCTATTCTATCAGGTCATGTCAAGTAACACTAACAATGTCAAGTAAATAATCCTATAACCTATCACAGGGTCAAAACAATGAATCTGTCATGTCTAGGACTCTGTCTCATAATCATGACAGTATCCTAGGTCCATCGTGTCTCAAGTAACACGATAATCAATGCAACGCTATGTCTAAGGTCAATACCCAATATTCGCGTAGGAACATTGACATCCGAATATGCTCAGACGTAAAGTATCAAAAAGATCTTACGTAAATAGTAACTATAAACTAAGCTAAATATAAAGCAAAAACAAGTAACTAAAATAAAGTACAATAAGAACTAACAATGGCAAGGTAACTTTCCTGTATCTCCAAGCTAAAATGTAAATATCCTGCTCCGGCATTCAAGTCTGAACGATACCAAGAGCCTATATATACAATAACATCAGATCAGACACTATGATATGGTTCATTAAACATGCACAAGAGTACAACATATGCAACGACATTAGTCATTAGAGCCTAAACCAAACATGGTTTCTAACTATGTGGGTTGACTAAGGTTAACCAAATAAGTGTCAAGTAGTTTGTAATCACCAAGTCTACTAGTCACATAACATCTGTAAGTCATCTAAATGTACAATTTCTCATATATCATAAACATGGTCATAACTAAGGTCCATGTAGTTGCTAAGTTGATTCTTAAATACGTGGGTACTAGGTGTCCTAGATATTAGGGTCATCTTGTACAAGTATGATATACATATTCTCAATGTTCATAAAGCAAGTGCTACCTAACTCAAGTAGTCATTTGAAGTATGTCATCGTCAAGTTCAAGGGTAAATGAAACTCACTAATACTATCCTCAATCACATGCAACATTATATATAATTCTATCCTTCACATGTTTATGGTTTTTCATTATCAACTACAACTACTACATATAACAATAATTACTTCTAGGGTTAAGACAACCACAACGTCATACAAATCATTCATTATACATGCTTATCAACTATATATAAACACATAATTAAATACTATCTAGCATGGCATATATTTTTCTAACATGGTATGTATACATAAAAAAATAACTATATAGGAATAAACCTAGACATGTGTACAACTAAGTACATAACTTTTACCTAGTCTCATTCAATTATAACTATGCATGTAACTCCTTAAATATAACATTTATATTCTGAATTTTAGTGATAAATATAGTTAATACCATGATGGAAAAGTGTTTACAAAAGTTGTATTTATGACAAGGTCATAAACAACAACTAGTTATATAAGGACATTCCTAGTTGTCAATGAAGGAGTGCTAGAATTTTATGCAATAAATGATGATATTCATGAAAAAGAAGTTGAATTTTATGAAGAAAAAGTTGAACAACATGAAGATAGGTTTGAGGAGGAGGAGTTTGAGCATTTACCAAAGGGGAATGGGGGTGAAATGGACTGTGTGTCCTTCTTGCACAAATCGGTCCAGATTTGGACACTCCGGCTCGTAGCTATTGTTCGGGGCTCCAAAACTTTGATCCGAGTACTATGGGGCTTCGAAAAGTTTGAGGAAAAATATAGAAAAATGATAGGGTGATTGTTGAGGGCTTGTTGGTGCTGAAAGCAGTGGAAAGAAGGTGTTGAAGTGGTGTTATTACTGGCGGGTTCAACAGGGTGTCTTCGATTTATGGGAGGTGTTTAGGTGATTTGTGGGATGATTTAGGTATTGAGTTGTAAATAAACATTGTTGAGAAGAGGTAGGTGAAGGAGATATGGGTGATGTGGTGGTGGTTTGGGTGCTGTAGAGGTGGTGCAGTGGCCTGAGAAGGCGATAGACTGAATTCGGATTCAGCCTGGACACCTCTGATGGAGGAGCTGTTTTGAGGAAGTTAAAGCGAGTTTTGATGGCAGGTGGAAAAAAAAATTGAGGACAGAGGGAGGAAGAAGTGTACCAATATTTAGAGAGAGATACTTTGTGTGGAGGGAGTTATGGCCGAATTGGTGGGGTGTTGTTGAATTCAGATTCAGCCTCGGTAGGGGTGGAAAGATGGTTGTTTGGAGGGAAATGGAGAAGGATTTTAGAGATAGTTTGTGAAAATCTTAGAAAGAGGGTTTGGAAGAAGTTTTTTTCAGATGTTATGAGGTAATAAGGTGAGGAGAAGTCTACGGATATCCAGCAATTAAGGGGGAGGTGAAGGGTTTAGTGGAGAGTTAATAGTTAGGGATTTTCTAGGTTATGGAAAGGGCATGGTTAAGGGTGCATGGGGGTTATGGAAGATGAATAAGTGGGAATGATTGGCTGCCCATTTTGTGTACTTGACCATACTTGATTCCAACCTATTGTGGTTAAGTGGTGAGTTATATAGTTGGGTCATGTCCAACATATATAGGGCTGAAATTATTTCTCGTAGGTGAAGTGTTTGGTTTTGGATGTCATATCATTTTGTTTGGTGTTTTTTAGAGAGGACAATAGTATACAATATTTTTCATGAACCATGTGGGGGTATGGGGATATGTAAGCCCACATCCCAATTTTTTAACTTTTTAATTTTTATTTGATTATTATTTACTTTTATGGTCATTAGGAGTCGTACCTAAGCTCATAAGTGAGCTATAATCATATTATGGTCATTTGGACCTTAGTAAGCATTGTTTAGCTATTTTATATCTTACTATAACTTTTAGATATTTTTAGATAATTTTTAGATATTTATTTTATTTAGTTTTATATATTTTAAAGGCTTCGATTATTTATTATGAGACCATTTGGGGATAATTTGAGGTAAAGTATTTTTAGTTATATTTTAGAAGGTTAAATATATTTTCTATAATTTTTAC
This sequence comes from Iris pallida, assembly GCA_029216955.1. Taxonomy (NCBI): domain Eukaryota; kingdom Viridiplantae; phylum Streptophyta; class Magnoliopsida; order Asparagales; family Iridaceae; genus Iris; species Iris pallida. Next base: position 1,351,366 of record JANAVB010032819.1, on the reverse strand, counting down.
AATTTTTTTGGAATTATTTTGATAATTTTAATATTGGAAAACCTATTTTCTAGGACCTCTAAAATTTATTGTGCTAGCATATGAGCAAATGTTGATCCCAAATATTTTTCTAGGGTTCAATATGTTATTTTATATTTTCTAAAATTTTTCCATATTTTTTGGCTATTTTTAATATTTATTAGGAGTTTCTGTAATTAAAACTACTTTAAAAACTAATTTCTGGTTAATTAATTACACAGTCATTACACAGTCAGCGCTGCAGGCCCACATGTCAGCCACACAGCGCTGACAGTGGGGCCAGCATGCCAGTCAGCGGGTGTTGATTGTACCCGCCACTGTGTATATATATATATATATATATATATATATATATAATATCTCAAACTTCGAAAACCCTAGTTTTCCTGGCCGACTTTGAGGTGTTTGATTACAAGGAGACCCCCGACTTCCCGAGGCGAATGCGGACGACCCAGACCTCGAATTTGCGTGCCATTTTTTATTGGATTCATATTGAGGTAAACTTTCTGAATATGAAATTTATTTTCGTATACTTTCTTCGTAAATTTCTGGAGAATTCGTAGAGTGTCGGTTGTCCGAAACCTGACACGTTTTGGTATTTTCGAGATTTCGGGAGGACCGAAAATCGAAATCATGAACCGTTTGATGTTTCAGAAAGCTAACACAGAGCTCTACGATATATATTTTCCCCAAAAATTTATTCATTCATCTAGTATTTTAGTTATTCTGTTGAACTCAGAATTGATCGGTAAATCACCATTTTTGTCACGATTAGCCATAACGGCGATATGTTTTGACCAAAACGTGATTTTGTGGCACGGTTGATTCTAGCGTACACATGGCACTGAAATCTACCAAGTTGCACTTTTCAAATTTCGAGTTCATGATGTTTGACTAGATAGTCAACGACATACCTCGATTTGCGTGCCATAATTTTCAAAATTGGAAACATGACTTTGATGGCCAAACTTCTATGTTTAGATTATGTTTAGATTATTATTAGGTTAAATGATGTTTTAAAGTAATTTACTTTAGAATTAACTATTAGTAGATTAGTAACCCAATTAGCCACTTATTCCATGATTTTGGAATTAGAATCTTAGAATTGACTTGTGGTTTTCGTGCACGGTTCGTGGTACGATGTACAATATGGGTCGATAGTTTCTCGATCAGCGTTCCTCGCATCCTCGACTTATGACTACGATTTGTGCAAGGATTCAGGCAAGTACAGTATTGCATTTATATTTTACACTACCAAAATAAGTCATATCAGCGACGTATTTAGCGACTCCAAAGAAAAACGTCGCTATTTTTTGGGGTTTTAGCGACGTTTATACAAGACGTCGATGTTTGTCGCTGACAGCGACTAATAGCGACGTCTAGCGGCTGTAATTTGTTAAATGAGAATAGGCGTCGCAAGTTCGTCGGTACACGTCGCTGATTTAGCGACGTGTAGCGACGCAATTTAAGTAGCGTCGCCGTTTCATAAATACCAGCGACGTTTAGCGACGTCCTAGAATTACGTCGCTAATATTTTCATATAGCAAGGGTTTCGCTTTTCGATCTTTCACAAAATTTCCTCCCAAATATTTCGTGCTCTCCTCCTCCGCGACGTCCCTCCGGCGATTTCCCTCCTCCGGCCTCCTCCTCCGCGGCGCTCCTCCGGCGATCTCCCTCCTCCTTCTCCTCCTCCTCCTCCTCCTTCCTCAGGTAGCTCCTCCTCAGGTAACTCTCCCCCCCCCCCCGCTTCCCAGTTTCTCCTCGTCTTCTAGCTTTCTCTCTCTCGCTTGTAGTTCGTGTCCACGAGAGCGTGGACTCGCTGCCGGGGACACGAGACTCACAGTGGACTCGCTTCTAGTTTGTGTGACACCTATTTTGTTGGTTTGGACACGTCGTGTCCCACTGTGTGGACACGAGACTCACAGTGGACTCGCTTCTAGTTCGTGTGACACCTATTTTGTTGGTTTGGACACGTCGTGTCCCACTGTGTGGACACGAGACTCACAGTGGACTCGCTTCTAGTTCGTGTGACACCTATTTTGTTGGTTTGGATACGTCGTGTCCCACTGTGTGGACACGAGACTCACAGTGTGACACCTATATACTGATACTGGGAGTTTTTTGGGCATATCAACTGTCAATTTGATGTTTTGCTTGGATTCGAATTCTAATTTAGGGTTCGAGCCCTATTTACTGATACTGGGAGTTGTTTTTGGGCTTTTTCAGGGTTTTGAAATGATGAATAAAATTGACTAATAATTATTATCGAGCTCTATAAAATTTCAGCTATGTCACGAAGGATGGATATTAATCCTGTGAATGAGTTTTCTCCTAAGTATTCTCGACAGTTGAGTATGATTTAGCTCACTGACATTACTGAAATATGGAATGATTAGTGTAGGATATGTTGGTCAGGTTTTGGCAGAGTCAGCTATGTCACGAAGGATGGATACTAATCCTGAATACCATATTTTAAATCCTACAATGCTGCTTAGTTGAAAGTCTTATAATTAGACTTTCTGTTCAGTACCCTTTGACTGCTTAGTTGAAAGTCTTAATTAGTAGTAGATAATCTATGGTACGACATCGTGATCAGGACATAGTCCCTGCAGCCATTCGACTGGCGAGGCATAAACTATGTAGCAGTAGATAAAGTTGACTGTCCTCCGACCCCCATCCCTCGGCAATGATGATACGACAACCTATCACTACATCTTTTAGTAGTAGATAATGTCTTAGTATTACATTATGTGGGTTCATCTTGATTCTGTTACATCCTTCAGATACTAGATTCGATAAGAACATATACTACACAATATGTACAGAACATAGATGATTCAAACTAATGTATGCTAGAATGCATTTTAGGTTGTGTTCTGAGCCATTCGTCCCCACACTTGGCAATTATGCAGAACCGTTTGTGGATATACAATCGTCATCCTGATGAATTATTATCTGTGTCAATCTTTGCAGAATTATCTTAAAATGGATATGAATTACTATCTGCGGAACCGTTTGTGGATGTACAATCGTCATCCTGATGACATGTGCGGTGTGCGGGATGAATTTATACAGGGTGTGCAACAGTTCCTGCAGTTTGCCAAGGCGTTCCCTCAGTACATGGATCGTACAAAAATTAAGTGTCCATGTATGAGATGTCGCAACTTGAAATATCATTCGGAAGTGGATGTGACATATCATTTGTATTCGAGGGGTTTCATGCCAAATTATTATCAGTGGACCGCACACGGAGAACTTGTGTCTTTAGCCTCCGAGCCGGAGCCTTATGTGGAGCCTTATGTAGATGTCCACGAGCATGCTGATTACGACCAAGGGTAGACGAACATGGTTTTCGATGCTGCGGGTCCTAGTTTCGATCCGAACAATCAATATGCAGCTGAGGAGGCACCGAATGCCAATGCTGCAAAGTTTATGGAGTTGCTGGAGAATGCAAGGACTCCTTTATATCCTGGTTGTGATGACCATTCACCGTTGGAGGTGGTTACAAGATTGTTGAGCATAAAATCAGATTTTAACATGTCTCAAGAATGCTACAACCGAATCCTGGAGTTAATTATAGATATATTGCCGGAGGGTGGCAAGTTACCTAAAGACTTCTACCGATCCAAGAGAATGGTGAGATCGCTCTGGATGGGGTATGAAAAAATTGATGCACGTCGCAACGGATGCATGTTGTACTATAAGGACGACAAGGATGAAGACGCCTGCAGATTTTGTGGTGCCGATCGCTTCAAGGCAACTAGTACAACAAGGACTTCTGGTGCACGCAAGCCAACAGATTCGATGCACTATTTGCTTTTGACGTCGCGGTTGCAGAGGTTGTTTATGGCAAAGGAGACAGCTGATAATATGAGTTGGCACAAGCGGGAACAAATAGATGGAGTACTGGATCATCCATCCGATGGGGAAGCATGGAAGCACTTTGATCGAGTGTATCCCAATTTTGCTTCGGAGCCGCGTAATGTCAGATTGGGGCTTTCCTCCGACGGTTTTACCCCATTTGGACTTTCGGGCTCACAATATTCTTGTTGGCCAATGATTGTTACTCCGTACAACTTGCCGCCTTGGATGTGTATGAAGACTCCTTACATGTTCCTAACTGTTATTATTCCAGGTCTGAAGAACCCGAAGAGGAACATCGATGTGTACTTACAGCCCTTGGTAGATGAGCTGAATCAGTTGTGGGAAGTAGGTGCAACCACATATGATGTTTCCAGAAAGCAGAACTTTCAGATGAGCGCCGCACTAATGTGGACCATCAATGATTTCCCGGCCTATGGAATATTATCGGGTTGGAGCACCCATGGTCGTCTCGCATGTCCGTATTGCATGGATCACACTAAGGCTTTCCGTTTGAAACACGGAGGAAAACCGTGCTTCTTTGATTGTCATCGACAGTTCCTGCCAAAGGATCATCCGTACCGGAGGAACAGGAATGCTTTTCGTGCTGGCGTGGTGGAGAAGTCCAGTCCACCGCCACGGTGGTCTGGGGACACGATATGGGAAGAAGTTAAAGAATTGTCAAGTGCTATTGAAGAGCCTACAGCGGGGTACAAGTGTGATGGATTTGGCCACGCTCACAACTGGACAAAGAGGAGTATATTCTGGGACCTACCATATTGGAGTGACCATCTGCTCAGACATAACCTGGATGTCATGCATATCGAGAAGAATGTATTTGACAATATAATAAATACTGTGATGGACGTAAAGGGGAAGACGAAAGACAATCCCAAGGCCAGGTTGGACTTAGAAGAAATATGCAGACGTCCAGAGTTGCATTTGATAAAGGAATGCAGTGGGAAGTATAAGCAGCCCAGGGCCATTTTCTCACTGGACAAGGAGGACAAAGGTAAACTTTGTAGGTGGATCCAGGGCCTAAAATTTCTAGACGGGTACGTATCGAATTTGAGAAGATGTGTTGACCCGAAGGAGAACAAACTCCAGGGTATGAAGAGCCACGACTGTCACGTTTTTATGGAGAGGTTAATCCCGATTGCATTTCGAGAATTCTTACCTCATGTCGTTTGGGATCCACTGACAGAGCTTAGCATATTCTTCAGAGATCTTTGTTCTACTAAGTTGCTCGTCGATCGGCTTGAAAAGCAGGAGAAGGACATTGCAGTAACATTGTGTAAGCTTGAGTGGGTGTTCCCTCCTGGATTCTTCGACTCTATGGAGCATTTGCCAATTCATCTTTCATATGAGGCACGTGTTGGTGGGCCCGTCGGTTATCGGTGGATGTACCCGTTCGAGCGCCATCTAAACCACCTGAAGAGGAAGGTAAAAAATAAGGCACGGGTCGAGGGTTATATTTGTGAAGCCTATGTCCTTGAGGAGATTACAAACTTCTGTTCAATGTATTTCAAGCCTAATATTGCTACAAATAGAACAAGAGCTCCGAGGAACGACGATGGAGATATAGAATATAATGATGCATTATTGAAAGTCTTCAATGCACTTGGAAAGCCTTCAGGAAAACTGAAAAAGAGATATTTGAATGATGAGGAACTAAAGGCGGCCCAATTATATATATTACTCAACTGCGAGGAGGATGAAGTGGAAAAGCTAGAGTGGTAAGTGAAAATCTTCAACATTCAAGTCATCTATTTGTTGATTCCGTTATTATAATTTAACGAGTATATCTCGATATTTATTGGTTTTCAGCAAATTTAATGATGAGGTGAGGTCAAGTAGACCATACATTGCAGATGAAGAAGTAGAAGAAGAAATGAGACTTCATTTCCCATCTTGGTTGACTGCATATGTACGTAAGAAGCTAGTTAGAATCTTCCTCCATCCACAACTGCACAAGAAATAACTTAACATTAAATTTAATTTTGTATCTTTTCGTGTTTAGGTCGATCGTCCGGACGTCATTCTTGAGAATGAATCTATTAGAACTCTAGCCAAGGGACCAATTTATGCCGTCAAAGTATGGCCAAGTTATTGCGTGAATGGGTTTAAGTTCAAGTCAACAAATGCTGTCATCAGAGATAGCTTCCTGGATCTTGATTCCACAAAAACAGTTGCTTGTGTATCAAATCTACAAACTACAAATATGTCACTCCAGGCAATGATTTCTATGGCGTCTTACGTGAGATCGTGGAATTGACGTACAACTATGGCATAGAGCCTGCCAAGATCGTGTTGTTCAAAGTTGATTGGTTCGATCCCATACAAGATCAAGGATGGAAAATTGACAAACATGGACTTGTAGATATTAACTACCGTCGTCGATACCAAGGATACGAACCATTTATCCTAGCAAGTCAAGCTCAACTCGTATATTTTACAACATATCCTAGACGGGGAACAACGAGGTACGACTGTTGGGCAGTATGCAAGACTAAAGCCAGAAATACCTACGACGTCGACGAAGTGGCTTATCAGGAGGACGAGCTGCCTCTTGTACCTAATACAGTTGATGTCGACTCAGCAGAAGTTCCCCATTCAATATCTACTTGTGTAGAAGAGGTACAAGTATCCGAAGGGGAAGACGAAGGAGATGCTAGTGACGATGAGGAGGAAGAGGAAGAGGATGAGGAGGAAGAGGAAGAGGATGAGGAGGAGGAGGCAAACGAAGAAGATGAATTTTCAGAGGATGATTGAGAAACTGTGATTTTGATGTATTCATACTTCTGTAATCTTAAATTATGAACTATGATCACTTTTGAAAACTTAAATTATGAATTCCAATGTATGCAGATATTTCTAAACTGTCATTGTATTTATTTATATTTTCAATCATAAACTGTGATTTTGATGTATTCATATTTCTGTAGTCTTAAATTATGAACTCTAATGTTATTATCAGCATGGCAGGACGACGCGGAGGCACCTCAGGACGACGCGGAGATAGGCCAGCACGATCTGTGTCCTTAGGTGGGCAGAGAGCTCCGTTACAGGAGGATGGCTCTGGACCATCCTCTGACCCGAGCACTCCATTGTACCATACGATCTCAGGTCCGGGTGGCAGTGCACCTGCGACGAGCAGTTCCAAGCTTGCTGAACATACTACTTCCCCTAGCCTTCCTAGCGCTGACAGCAGTATGGCGGGTGGGGAGCAGGTGGAGGAGGTAGTCCCTACTCCCGCCCGTCCCGCCCGGGCGGATCCATACCAGAGCGACCCTGCATGCGCACCTCAGGACGAGACGAGGATGAAGATTTGGGCCGACGGTCCTACGAAGTAAGTTAAATCAATATTTTATGCATGTCTGTATATCTATATATATTCATTAATACGTCGGTTATCGTTGTATACAGATATCGTCCCTCGTCGGTACAGAGAGCGTTGGGCACATTTCTAAGGTCCAACTATGGGGGTCCGTGGATCAACTACTCGGATGCCTCGGAAGAGAGGAAGGCATTCTGGTTTGCCCACTTCAAGGTAACTAAAGATAGTTAACTTAGTATGATTAATATAATTTTAAGTATTTTTTAGAACTAATTATTTTAATTTGTAATTCTTGTAGAGGACTTATTTTTATCCACCACACCGCGCCGAGCAGATTGAGAGGCAGTTTTCTGCCGTCGCCGCCAAGTTGATCCGTGATGCTATTGACGATCAGAAAAAACGTCACCACTCCGGAAAGCCGATTGCTGGTTGGATCACACCTGACCAGTGGACCACGATGAGGGCTCGATTTGAGGAGCCCGAGTACAAAGAGCGGTCGGAGAAGGCGAAGACGGCTAGGACGATGGCCGAAAAGTGGTGTGGTAGATCGATTCCTATGACGGAGCATTTCCGTCGTCTGGTATGTAATTTATTGTCAAATATAAGAATTTATTGATAGTAGGAGTATATAATTTTCTATTTTACTAAAGAATAAAATATAACAAACACGCAGGTGAAGAGGGTTGAGGACGCAAACATGGTGACCGTCTTCCTGGCCACCCATCGGAAGGACGGGAAGCTCATCGACGACCGGGCTACTCAGAGTTATGTAAGTACTAATTTAGATTTCGTTAATTTTTAACACAACTTGAAGAATATACAGATAACCATATACTTAATAATAATTAAATATTTTAGACATTTATTAGGCTAATTTAGGTAAGTACTGATGTATAGAGATGCACAATAATTTCTAGGAAGAGTATGTTAGGCTACGTGATGAGCGTGCGAGTGCTAGTGCACAGGCAGAGGGAGGGGTTGGTACATCGCAACCCTCCCCGTCTCAGTCGGAGGACGAGCTCTGGAAGACCGCTGTTGGTGGTCTTCAGAGGGGTACGTACTACGGTACGGGGTCCTACGGCGTATTTGTTGCGACGCAGGCATCCAGGGCTCCCTCTTCCAGTGCGCATTCACAGCCGTCACAGGCCGAGTCGTCCCGAGTCGAGGAGACCATTGTCCGCCAGATTGCTGAGCTGCGCGACGATATGCTGAGGAGGATTGCTGAGCAGCAAGGGCCTCAGGCGCAAGAGGACGCTGCGTCGGTCACCGCACGCTTTGACGAGCTCGAGCACACCGTGCAGCAAGTACAGGGGACACAGGAGTCCATTCATGACACCGTTACCAGGATAGCGACTTGCATGGAGCAATGCAGCGCCAGACTCCGAGACCTAGAGGAGACGCTGACGCACCCATCTCCAGCGGTTACACTGCCTCCTTCTCCAGCGGTTGCATTGCCTCCACCTTCATCGTCGTCGGTGGTTCTTACACCGGAGCAGTATGCTTACCTTCTTTCCAGGAGCGGTGATAGGAGCGGTGATGCTCCTCCTGATCAGTCGTAGTCGGCATATACATTGTTGTGTGATGGCCCATTGTTGGGCCTTTTATGTGGTTTTATATACTTTATTCTTATGTGGACACATTATGTTTGACATTGTTACAAATTTTCATAAATCTGTGTTGATTGTGGACACATTGTGTTTCAAACGTGTTCGTGATTGTGTGTATGTGTTGTTTGATACTGTGTTCGTGATACACAGTCGTTGTTGTAACAAATGGTGCTGCAAATTCTGTAAATTCTGCAAATGCTGCAATTGCTGTAATTTTTTTAATTTTTTTTAATATTAGCAACGTTCAGCGACTGTCAGCGACGTCCAGCGACGATATAAACGTCGCTAAGTACGTCCCTAATATTAATGATTACCGTCGCTAATCGTTACTAAACGTCGCTACACGGACGTCGCTAAAAGTCGCTATATGTCGGTAATATAGTGACGTTAAAAAGTCGCAGAACGTCGCCATTTGGCTCTAAAGCCAGGTCAGCATCGATGCATGTCAAATCGCTCAACGTCGCTAGATTACGTCGGTAAATTATGACGTTTTATGTCGCTGGCAGTCGCTAAATTAGCAACGTGGGCACGTCGCTAAAGATCATCGCAATAGCGACGTTTGACGACGTTTTCTTGTTTAGCGACTAGGTTAATCGCGACTACTTGAAAACGTCGCTAAATACGTCGCTAATAGAAATTAGCGACGTATTTGCCCTTTTTAGCGACGTCTTGACGCGTCGCTGAATTGACAGATTTTAGTAGTGTTAGTTCATTATAACGTTTTATCTATCGTTTCCTTATTTGATATCCCGTTGAGACATTGCTTGATATTTCGTTGAGACACGATGGTGATACCGTAGTTATTGTATCCTTCTTAGTGTATCATTGACTGTTATTGATTGTTAGAGAGTTAGGAGAAGAAATACTTGGTAAGTACATGAACAAACCCAAATATTTTGATTGTGGATAGCTAAGTCATACACCCACGTATGAGTTAGTCGTACCCTATTATTGTGGATAGCCATCATATGATGTACCGTATTAATCCAGTCGTTCATATATTGAAAGGTATTTCACACAAATATAGTTGTTCCTAATTTTTCTTTATCCAGTTCATATCTTGCTAGTGCTAGTTCATATCTTGTTAGTTCATACCTTGCTAGTTACATTCTGCTAGTCCATATCCTGTTAGTTCATACCTTGCTAGTTACATTCCGTTAGTTTATATTTTGCTAGTTCAGATCCTGCTAGTTCATCTTTGGTTAGTTCTTTATATACTCTTTGCATTGTTTCTCGTTGTTCTAACTTATTTTGGACGAACAACATTAAATACAATATGGTTGTACTCTGCTCCTTTTCTGACTGGATCATTGTTATAGGTGAAGTTGACGTGCCTACTCTTGCACTATGGACCATACGAGGGGAGATAGAGACTTGAAGGCCAAACCATGGAAGACTAGTTAGATGTGTGGTAGTTTTCTATAATTGTAAAAGCTTACACTCTCCTTCAAATGTAAAACTTCTAAATTTTATAAATTGATTTAGTTGTTGTGAATGAGCAATTAGTATTTATGAGCATTTTGTTTATTGCGGACTAAACAACGTACTACCGCCGACACTGCGGCGCAGGCTGGGCTTGGACACGTCTCGTATCTGAAAAATGGTGCGGGTCGTGACAGGAAATTTGGGTTGAGTTTGGACTAGGTTTGGGCTAAGTCAATCGATAGCTCAATAGGACTAGGGTTTGTATAAGTGTGGTTTATAATTGAATTGAAAATATGAGGAAGTCTATTTGGGTGTGACACACGTCTTGGGTATTATGAGCTTAATATAGTGTCATGGACATATAGTGGTTGCGAGGAACAAGCCAAGTTAAGTTTCCAAATTCAGTTGGGAAGGTTACAAGTTCAAGCTTAGGTTTGAATTGGAATTATGTGACGAATGTTGTGCGATTATATTATAGTACAAGCGAGTTTGTTTATGAGTGACACAAAGGTTAGGATTGAAGATTGGTTTGTCTAGATTAAGAATGTGAAAGCTGTTGGTCATCAAGAACTAGTGTAGTATTCTAATTATCGATGCAACGGTAAGGTACATCGAGTGTAAGAAAATTTAAAAGTGATATAAACTCAAATTTCTAGTCCTAATCAGCTATAAATCAACCATGGTCTTACTCTAGGCTAAGTAAACTTTAAATTTGGTGAGGGGGTTTGCAAATGTGGATAGCTAAGTCATACTCATGTTTGGGTTAGCCGTACCTTAGAATGTGGATAGCCATCTATGTGATGTGCCATATTAGCCCCCAGTCGTTTACATGTTGACAGGTATTTCACAAACACACACTCTGTTACTCTTACATATTCATGATCCAGTTATATACATGTTCTTGCCAGTAGTTCTTGTTCGTATTTACTGTTTACAGTTCTTCTTCGTGCTTAAGGTTTCCAGTTCATATACATATTTCTCTTATTGTTATATTTTACTATATCGCTATCTTATTTTATGCTGAGTTATATTATTGTAATAGGATTATACTTTACTCCTTTTCTGATTAGATCGTTACAGGTGACTTGCCATGCTTGATATTATACACTTTGGACCTTTCTGGGGAGATAGAGATCTTGGAGGTCGACCTTAGATTCTAGATAAATTAGATAGTTATTTTTTAAAATATTTAGCAAGTTTGTTCCCCAATATTATTTTAATATATTATTGGATTTGTAATTGAATAATTATTATGAATGAGCAAATATATGTGATTTTGTTGTATTTGAGATTGACATTGAGGTCTAGACATCGTACTACCACCGATGCTGCAGCGTAGGCTGGACTTGGCTACGTACTCGTATTCAGAAAAGTAGGGACGTGTTGTGACACCACGGACAAACCGTACGAAATCACGTAGGTGGCCAATTTGAGATGAAAATATAAATGTAGGGCTTCGCTAGAGTTTTGGTTTTGTTGCCAACGGACAAATACAAGTCGGGAAAGCAAGGCATAGAAAATAGTGTACCTGTTGTATCCTTTCAGCACAGGTACGAATGACTTCGGGTGCCTTTCGCACCTTGTACATACCAAACAAGGCTTCGTAGCTCCTCGAGAAGGTGCTGGGGTGTTGGGGGTATCTTAGGGTTGAGATAAAGGTGGTAGAAGGGTTGGAGGTTATTACACCATAATCCCAAAATACGTAGGATTAGGATACCGTATACATGCCAGCTACGTATCGAAAGGACTCTAACCCAGCTCAAATATGTATAAGGTGTCTAAAATAAATTACATGGTTATAACAAATACCGATATCTCAATCCACTGAAGATAAACTCTTATATAAACCAAATATACAAATTTTGGTCAGACATTAACATACCGGTTCCTACAAGTAACAAGAAAAGACAATATACAATAAAGTGGACCAGACTCTATTGCAATTATCTAGAACAAGCTTCTAAAGCAGAAATAAGCTTGCAAAACTAGACTATACAACAACATAGTCAAAGTAAAATAAAATATAATATTGGATGAATATAAAAAGACATGAAATAAATATATACCTGAAATCCTGGAGAAACAATCATCAATCCTCTATCTAATCTACAAACGAGCTCAGAAAAACATGGAGAGGCCACCAGTACCTAAGAGGAACGTAGCAAGACACGTAATAACATGCCTTTTGTAACAATAAATAACATGCATAGAAAAACAAGAATAGAACATAAACAACTACTAAAACAAGACAAGATATCACATGAGAAGAACTCTATAGAGAAGACATGTCATAAAGAAAATAATACTAAGCATGACTATAAATAAATGGAATGACCGTAGTTCAGTCTGGTGCTCCCGGTCCTATATCTAGTACCCATGCGTGGTGCTCCCTAACTATAGTGAGTCTCTATCTTAGCCCTTAGTGTAATGTCCCGCTCCGTACGAGGCATTTGGTTGGCTTATTGGATGGGATCAGAATATTGGACCGTAACTTAAGTTGGGAATCAAAAGAATTGAGACTGATGCAGTCTCACTTAGCTGGCTAGATGGAATGGGTATTGGAACGTGGCTCGCTGGTGGAGCTACGCATAGTAGAATTGTGTGTGATCGGAACAGGAAGACCCTTTAGTGCAAGTGAGTGGAACTGTCCTTCCTCCTCCTTACTCCTTCATGCTTAATAAATGAAGTATTAAAATGCTATGAATTGTCCCTAAATGTCCCATGTTATAGTTGCTGAATAATAGAGATGCCTATGTTGAGAATTATTGAAATGTACAACACATTGAACTGCTAATGTGACTTGAGGCCTGAATGAATTGATAACATTGCGCCTTATGCTTAATGCTGCTGAAACGATAAAACACTTGATTAATGAGATGCCTTGTGAATGATAGAATAAGAAATGAACTGGCTATGCTATCGACCCAATGAACTGAATGAGACCCTAGAATAATGTACTCTCTGTATATCTGTTACAAGAATATGAAATGTTGTCTGTCCCTTATAAGAAATGAATGAATGAATAAATGTCCCTATAAAATGAATGAATGTTACGTTCCTCTTAAGGAAGAAATGTTATGAGATACGTTGCAATGAGCAATGATTGAGAAATGATAAAGCTGAGATCGTTGAGATCACCAAATGAAATGATGGTAATAATAAAATGAATAAGTCATTGAATATGACTAATGATGCACTGTTGCCTTTACTTTCCTTAATATATTTTACCATGCGATTATGTTCACAATCGAGTCGGACACGCATTCGCATGATCATGGACAACTTGTATACAAGGTTTGAGTAATAATTTCCTCGAACGGTTCCTAGGGCCCTGGGGACCGATTCGGCCTAGGAGGAAATAATGATGAGTACTATGGGAGCACGGATAAGGCGGGATGGCATAGAGGCTCGCCACCTACTATGCTGACCGCATTATCTTAAAATGAAATGAAATGAGAAGAGTCCATATGGTTTAACAACACCAGTGACCATGTAGTCAGTATGCATGCTAATGAATGTTTTGTACAGGCAGAGTAAGTATATCAGACAACCTGTATTTGATGCAGGTACGAGGAGTCGGCTATCGGTAAGAAATCACATAATTGTGATATTGTATAAGTTGGTTTAACTTGCTTGCTTAACATGTTCCATATAGTATGCTAGAAAGATGCCTTGCTACAAAAAGTGCTCAAACATAACCTCCATGCTAAGTGATACTTGAAGTGAGAATTGTCATAACATGTTTAATATGTTAATGTTAACGATGCCTCAATGACGCCTTTGCATGATAACACCAAGAATGCTATAATGATAAGTCCACATGAATATTGCTAAGAATATGTTTACATGCTTCACCATGATTATTGCCCATGAACTGTAAACTGATGTTAGGCCCCAAGTAGAAAGATCACTCTAATAAATGCTTTCTTAAATTATCACTTTAATGTTGGTTTATGCGAGTGGGTTGGATTCTGCTCGCCAGTACATAGATGATGTGCTGACCCACGTTTTGTGGGCAGGTGCTCGTGCTTGGAATGTTCTACACACGAAGATTGACTTGATTGGTCCCGCGGCATCGAAGATTTGTTGGGCATACAGAAGCTCTCCTTGCACAAGATGAAGTCTTCTGTTTATAAAGGGCATAATGTATGGAACATTGTAATAAGTTGTACCAGTAAGATTGTAAGCCAAGTCGGTATATTGAGTTGTAATCCAATGTATCCAAGTATCAAATGTAAGTTTTGTAGCATTGTTCAGTTGGCTTCCAATGTAAAGTGAGATGTGTTGTAAGCATTATATTTCAATACAAGTCTTGTACTCTTCTTCAATTATCAATAAAGAGAATAAAGTTCTATATATATCTCTTTGAGACTTCAAGTTATCATTTTATCTCCGCTGCCATAAAGAAGTGATGTGCTTCTGTTCAATAAGAAAGATTGTCCTCATTAACTTCAATTTGTTTGCTTCTGCCGCTGCGATGTATTTCTATTTGAAGATTATCGATTATGTACCATCTTTGCCTTGTACAAGTGCAATATCAGACTTGTACGACATCACGCCCAAGCGAGGACGATCGATTCCAAGAGATAAATTATGTCAATAAATGACTCTACGAATCGGGGCGTGACAAATTGGTATCAGAGCATGGCTTTACGTCCTTGGTCTCTTCTTTGATTCGTTTCAAATCAAAGTTGCATCGACGATTAACCAAAGTTGCTTCCGCGAACACTCAACGTTGCTTCCGCGATTAAATCAAAGATTGCTTCCGCGATTATGCTGTTGTTGTTCTGTAATCATCCTGATGTTGTTCGTGTCTGAAAGTTCATTGACTCTCTTGGCTGCTCACTGGATGTTCCATACAATAAGTCTATATACATTGTGATGCCCCTGAATGAATGATTGTTGTTGGTTTGGACACAAATAACCCAACAATGACTCGATGCCATAGTATGCTATGTTGTGAATGCTGTTTGGAATTTTGGGAATAAAGAAAAGTTGCTGGGTATGCTGTAACAAGTTGAGAATTGCATATGATGGGAAAAGATTTGGGAATGAATAATTGATGGATGAGTTCAGCAGAACTAGTGAGTTGACTCATATGTGCTCGCTAGTACTTTCGAGACCCTAAGAATATTGGCTTGTGATATTGAGACCCCGAGATGTTGGCTAAGTGTTGTGATCATTATAGATCACGAATGTCCGGAATAGATTGTGTTGGTATTGTTTAAGGATGGCTTCGTTTCTGAGTGGTATATTGCCTCTACCACCTCAGAACGAGATGTATGTTGACCCTTTCCATAGAATAGCAATGAGACTATCTGTGGGTACTGGGTAGTGCCGAGACTTAGCTGGGAGTCATGTATTATTGCTAGATGACTCGAGTGTCCCCTGACGGTGATGCTATGTTGGGTAGCGAGATCGTAGAAATGGTAACGGTTGGCTTGGTTAGAAATTGTTTAGTCGAGTGATGACTCGAACTAGTAAGACAGTTAGTATGCTATGGGTAAATGGACTTGGCTAGAGAATATTGTGGCTTAGAACATCTGAATGTTGACTTCGATTGGTTGGATGTTAATTAAATGTGGCTAATACAAAGTTGGTTGCGTAGCTGAAAGTTTTAAAAAAAAAATATTGTCGGTGAATCAAAGGAATATTAGAGATCTGTGTTGTGACCCTAAGGTGTAATAGATGTCAATCCATCTTGATCACCAAAGGATAGTCGTTGCATAGGTGCATGATGCTGAGGAATTGAACTGCAGTAGAAAAATAACAAGTAGCAAGCCTGAATATTTGTGTTGCATAGAAAATGGTTAAGTGATACATAAATTGTCGGATTGAATGGAAAGAACTATCGACCATTGTTGCATGAGATTTAAGAATGCCCGTAAGATAGTTTGATGATTGAGAAACCAATGGGAACGAGAAATTGCAAACATGTTGGATAATGTCGGTATAGGTGATTGTTGGTGGGAATATAGATTGTTGGCTTATGACTTAGTGGTGTGACTATGTCATACGAACCGAATAGTATGGTTCCATAGTCCTGTTGAGACTAACGGAATCAATGACCCTCGAGTAGTTAGCCTTGGCTTATGGGTTCGTGTGGGTACAAAGGATTTGAAATAGAAAATTCAATCATTGGAAATTTACTTGATGGATTATTAGAACGATGAGAATCGTATATCGGATTGGAATGTGACCCTAATGTTGATAGATCGATCTTAGTCGATCGTTGGGTAAGTCTAAAGTGAGCCTTTGTGGGAATTATTTCCTTGAGGAAGACACTAGATAGATAGACTTGACCTTAGAAACCGTGGGCTGTATGACCAATTGTTGGCATAACCAACAATGGCAATTAGTTATTCAGACTGAGTTAAAACCCATAGGTTTGGGTAGAGTTCCTTAGAACTATTGGTTGCTTGTTGGCCTTAAGAATAAGAAACTAGTATAACCCTAGTAGTCGTCCACTCTAGGGAAGTCACCTGAACGACTAAGTTTAGCTATCAGTGTAGCTAACCTTAGAGACTGATTGAATAATAGGTGACCATTAGAGACCCATATGATGACCTTGTGGCATTGAATGAGAGACAGTGATAATGAGTATTGACCAAAGGGAATGTATGCTTCAACTTGTGCCTTAAGAGATGTTTGACCCTTGAGGATTATATGTTGGCCATAAGTGGAAAGGTAAGACTTGAGTGTACCTATAGTCGGGTAGCTAAGTTAACCTTGACTGTTGCATAGAATTATACCCTGACTCGGGTAATCGATAGTGGGTGACGTCGGATTGTGTCTTATACAAAAGATGAATTGCCTCGGTGAGAAATATTGTTGGATTTGGGAAGGAATGTGATTGCATGTTGTGAACCCTTGATATGTTTGGCTCTAAGTTAGACACTTGATCGAATGTTAGAAATGTTAAGCTTGGGTAGAGAGCTTAACCAAGTTGTCCCTGATATTAAGTATTGTGGCCTGGAAGATACTGATTGTGGCAAAGTGAATAAAGCAATAAGTCAATTGAAATGATGCTAAGTCGGTTTTAGAAAAGAGAGTTATATTGTGGCTGATCGAATCGCACTAACATGGAAGTTGGCTGAAGTACATATGTTTTGGGGACGCCTAAAATATGTGTATGGATCCAGCCGAAGTGATTGGTTGCGACTGAGATAACATTATGGGAAGAATTTATCGTACTAGCGCGGACTTTGGCTGAAATGCATATGTTTTGGGAACGCCTAAAATATGTGTATAGATTCAAACGAAGTGATATGTTGCAATCGAGATAGAAATTCGAGGAAATATTGGCGAATCAATGAGAAATTACAAGTAATTGAAAAAGAGATAGACTGATCGAATCGTTGATGGATTTAAATGGTACAGTTGGATAGCTATTTTAAGATGATCGAGTGTGCTGAAATGAATATTGAATTGAAGCTGAATGAATAACTCGTTGTGACTAAGTGAATCTAGTAGAAGAGTTGTTTCCTTAAGTTTCGAGGACGAAACTTTTTCTGAGTGGTATATTATGTAATGTCCCACTCCGCACGAGGCATTTGGTTGGCTTATTGGATGGGATCAGAATATTGGACCGTGACTTAAGTTGGGAATCAAAAGAATTGAGACTGATGCAGTCTCACTTAGCTGGCTAGATGGAATGGGTATTGGAACGTGGCTCGCTGGTGGAGCTACGCATAGTAGAATTGTGCGTGATCGGAACAGAAAGACCCTTTAGTACAAGTGAGTGGAACTGTCATTCCTCCTCCTTACTCCTTCATGCTTAATAAATGAAGTATTGAAATGCTATGAATTGTCCCTAAATGTCCCATGTTATAGTTGCTGAATAATAGAGATGCCTATGTTGAGAATTATTGAAATGTACAACACATTGAACTGCTAATGTGACTTGAGGCCTGAGAATGAATTGATAACATTGTGCCTTATGCTTAATGCTGCTGAAACGATAAAACATTTGATTAATGAGATGCCTTGTGAATGATAGAATAAGAAATGAACTGGCTATGCTATCGACCCAATGAACTGAATGAGACCCTAGAATAATGTACTCTCTGTATATCTGTTACAAGAATATGAAATACTGCATGTCCCTTATAAGAAATGAATGAATGAATAAATGTCCCTATGAAATGAATGAATGTTACGTTCCTCTTAAGGAAGAAATGTTATGAGATACGTTGCAATGAGCAATGATTGAGAAATGATAAAGTTGAGATCGTTGAGATCACCAAATGAAATGATGGTAATGATGAAATGAATAAGTTATTGAATATGACTAATGATGCACTGTTGTCTTTACTTTCCTTAATATGTTTTACCATGCGATTATGTTCACAATCGAGTCGGACACGCATTCGCATGGTCATGGACAACTTGTATACAAGGTTTGAGTAATAATTTCCTCGAACGGTTCCTAGGGCCCTGGGGACCGATTCGGCCTAGGAGGAAATAATGATGAGTGCTATGGGAGCACGGATAAGGCGGGGTGGCATAGAGGCTCGCCACCTACTATGCTGACCGCATTATCTTAAAATGAAATGAAATGAGAAGAGTCCATATGGTTTAACAACACCAGTGACCATGTAGTCAGTATGCATGCTAATGAATGTTTTGTGCAGGTAGAGTAAGTATATCAGACAACCTGTATTTGATACAGGTACGAGGAGTCGGCTATCGGTAAGAAATCACATAATTGTGATATTGTATAAGTTGGTTTAACTTGCTTGCTTAACATGTTCCATATAGTATGCTAGAAAGATGCCTTGCTATAAATAGTGCTCAAACATAACCTCCATGCTAAGTGATACTTGAAGTGAGAATTGTCATAACGTGTTTAAGATGTTAATGTTAACGATGCCTCAATGACGCCTTTGCATGATAACACCAAGAATGCTATAATGATAAGTCCACATGAATATTGCTAAGAATATGTTTACATGCTTCACCATGATTATTGTCCATGAACTGTAAACTGATGTTAGGCCCCAAGTAGAAAGATCACTCTAATAAATGCTTTCTTAAATGATCACTTTAATGTTGGTTTATGCGAGTGGGTTGGATTCTGCTCGCCGGTACATAGATGATGTGCTGACCCACGTTTTGTGGGCAGGTGCTCGTGCTTGGAATGTTCTACACACGAAGATTGGCTTGATTGGTCCCGCGGCATCGAAGATTTGTTGGGCATACAGAAGCTCTCCTTGCACAAGATAAAGTCTTCTGTTTATAAAGGGCATAATGTATGGAACATTGTAATAAGTTGTACCAGTGAGATTGTAAGCCAAGTCGGTATATTGAGTTGTAATCCAATGTATCCAAGTATCAAATGTAAGCTTTGTAGCATTGTTCAGTTGGCTTCCAATGTAAAGTGAGATGTGTTGTAAGCATTATATTTCAATACAAATCTTGTACTCTTTTTCAATTATCAATAAAGAGAATAAAGTTCTATATATATCTCTTTGAGACTTCAAGTTATTATTTTATCTCCGCTGCCATAAAGAAGTGATGTGCTTCTGTTCAATAAGAAAGATTGTCCTCATTAACTTCAATTTATCTGCTTCTGCCGCTGCGATGTATTTCTATTTAAAGATTATCGATTATGTACCATCTTTGCCTTGTACAAGTGTAATACCAGACTTGTACGGCATCACGCCCAAGCGAGGACGATCGATTCCAAGAGATAAATTATGTCAATAAATGACTCTACGAATCGGGGCGTGACACTTAGGGGGTCTTCCGAGTAGAGAGTAGTCAAGTAGCCAATCCCAGTATCGGTCGAGGGTCAAGTCAAGTCAAAGTAACATGAAACACATGATCAAGTTAAGTCGCTCAAGTAAAAAAACTATAAAAGTCAAGTGTGAAAATATACAAAAATAACTAATGATAAAAGAAAGTGATAAAAGGAACAAGACATGGAAATAGATTATGGCAAGATTGCAGGTTCATAATAGAAAAGGAGACATGAACAAGCAAGAATAATAGGAAACATGCATATAAATAAACTGTACAAAGTTGGGAATGTATATTTGCCTGTAACCACTAACTGCGCGTATGTCTGACCAAATCCAAAGTCCTCGTTACTTCCGTCAGGTAAGCCTATCATAAATATTCTACTATTAATAATACACTATTAACTTAATATATATATGGAATTACCATATATAGACCTTAATAATATATTTATATCAAAACCAGTCATATTGACTACTCTACTTAATATAACATATAGTATTAAATATATCAATAAAAGTAATATATTATTAACATAAAATATCACTATTAATTGTGGAAATATTTGTAAATATTCTATAGTAATAATTAATATATTTTATTCATAGAAAAATATGTATACAAGTCTTGTATTGATTTTATAACATTATTTCTAGACTTAGTATAAAACTCAGCAAAAAGATATGTGTTGGAAAGCTCTTGATGTCTAGTTTCTTATAAAGATTATTAAGAAGCTCGAATCTTAATAGAAATAGGCAAAAATCTACTCACAACAGATCTGGTATATTCTGGACACCTTGTCGTAGAATTGACGTCCGGGACAAACTGTTTTGAACTGTATGGGTGGCCAATTGGGCATAAAAATAAACACAGAGATCTTACCATTAGTTTTTGTTTCATTAAAAGATGAAGTAGGGAAGTACACGAAATTCGAGATACAAAATAACATACCTGCTGTAACGAATTCAGACTTGAAATGTAACTTCGGGTGACTTCTAAAATTTGCAACTCCTCAAAAAGTTGTCGTGGATCTTCGGAGGCTTGCTAGAATGTGAGAGGGTCGCATTAGCTTCCCAATTGTTAGTACGCCACAAGGTGCTGTCGGTGGCCAAGGCTGAGAGAAATTTCGGGATTGGACTTTTAGGGGAAGATTTTGTGGGGTATTGGCAGCAATAAGAGGAGAGGGGATGATAGGATTTTGTTGGTATATATATTAGGAAGAGTTGGACTTTCGTTTGACTAAATTGGTCAGGATTTAACCCTCTAAAGGATTAATATGGTTTCCTTATTAGGTGGGTTGTTTGACCAAGTCAAAGATAGCAAATTTAATGCACATGGCAACAATTTAATTACTAAAAAATTAATTATATATATATATATATATATATATATATATATATATATATATATATATATATATATATATAATCGATTTTTGGCAACCTTAGATAGGCTCTAACAAGTAGGGTTGTCAAGGTTAGGGTCCTAAAATATTTTTAGTCAAATTGAACCTGAAAAGTTAACTAATGGGTCTCATGTGCCATTTGCAAATAAATAGCGTATGGGTACTCGATTGAATGACACACCCTAGACATGTACGTCGTAGGCTCAAAATGAATCAAAACCATATATTGGTTCAATTGGTTTCGATCTATCGAGTCTCAAAATCAAGTTGGAAGTTAGGTCAAGATTTACGGTAAACGATCAAATGGCCTAAATTAACCCAAAATTGTGTGAAGTCAAAACAATATTCAAGGATAAGTTTGGATGGGACATGATATATCAAATTGAAGGTGGACTTGTCTACTTCAAAACTCATGAAGGACACTTCGAAATATTGATATTTCTTGTGCTCCAAAAATCAAAGCTACGAAAAAGTATATCTATAGTTATAATTAAAAATAAAAATAAAATTTAATAAACAAAAGATCATATAAAATAAATAAATAAAATTCTAAAAATCAGGGTGCTTACAATCTACCCGCCTTAAAAAAAATTCGTCCTCGAAATTAAAATAAGGCTCACTAACGTAATTAGGAATAGTTCAAAGAGGTACACTATGTCACTACGTCTCTCCAAATCAAGAAAGTAACGATCAATCTTAAGCACTTTCCTATACAACGTTCATATCATAAAACAATAAATGGTTACGTCTAGTCGCTCCTCTGGATTGGCAGTCTTACAACAATCATGTTGAAGGCTTGTCCTCCTTGACCATCAAGCCAAGAACTTAATTACTAGTCCCTTACCCATTTTATCCTCGATTTTTTTAACCTTTAAATCTACCGACTAGTTTCCTCAAAGGTCTTATCCTGTACTTTATTTAAGCCTTGAATCTAAATTCAATTAGTAAAATTAATCTTCAACCATCTAATTCTCGAAAAGTAAATCCATCGATATTCCTTAAAATTTTCAAAATTTAAATGTAAGTCCACTCTTACCTTAGTCTCCTCAAGATCTTGGTAATCCATAATTATTCAATAGATCATCTTCCAAATAGATCATCTTCCAAATTTTGATTTTCCAAATTTCATAACCTTCAATATTTTTTCTTTAAAAAAATTTAGGTAGATGTTTCGTCC
Source organism: Iris pallida (assembly GCA_029216955.1). Lineage (NCBI taxonomy): Eukaryota > Viridiplantae > Streptophyta > Magnoliopsida > Asparagales > Iridaceae > Iris > Iris pallida. Next base: position 1,328,795 of record JANAVB010032819.1, on the reverse strand, counting down.
CTTAAACCCAGAGTTTAACAAATCCGCTAATTGTATATTTCTTAAATCAATTATATAAATATATTCCAAATCTTAAAGACCATTTTCTCCTTAAGTCAAATCTCTATCCACAAAAATTCCTTTTATTGTTAATCATTAACTCAATCATCATAATATTCTTCCGAAAATTCATGAAGTCAAATGCAGCAAAATATATCATTTTTCTAATTTGATTGCCTTTCTCAATCCCCATCTATGTGCTATAACTTTAAATTATAAAATTCTCTTTCTAAGTTGACTTTCAACACCTTTCTACCTACCTAAAATTTTATTTTCACATACATAAGATTATATCTTATAAAACCTCCTCAAAGTTTAAATTACATCCAATCTCCTTTCTCTCAAGTTTGTAAATTCATAAACACCTTTTCAATCATTTCAATCATTAATTCATTACTAATGAATCACATTGTGCCTTAAGGTCGTCTACCCACCTTTGGGCACACTATTCCATTAAACACATGTTGTCCTAAAATCTTATAACCATTGCACTCTAGTTACAAAAATTAATACTACTAGCTACCTATGACATCTGGCATCCCTTCTATCTATCAAGCAATCAAAATTCAATAAGCAACTAATTTACACTATAACTTAAGAATATCTGATAAATTCTACAACACGGTCATTCGTCTCTCCAAAGTAGGAAGGGACGAGAAGCAATGGCACGAGAAAGCAAAGGAAGAATAGTCGAGAGCAAATACAAAGTTCAAGGATGGTAGAGAAATTTCTAAAATAATTTGTCAAGACAGTTGTGAATTGAGAATGTCATGGCCCGTACCCAGATATCGGACATGAGTACATGGGCTATGCCCAGCCTACGCCGCAGTATCGGCGGTAGAGTGTTGTCAAGTACCCAGCAATTATCTCAACATCTAAATGATCTGTAATAACAATATGTACTCAAATCACATATGACTAAGGTAGATATGAATAAAAAAGATAATAGTAACTCTAGATCAAAAAGAAACTACAAATAATCATACATAACATAAATGTATCGGAGACAAACCCGATAACGGAACACAAATCTAGATAAGGAATAATGGCCTAGAGCTCCCAGATAGACAACTCATGGTAAATGGACATAGAGAATCTGTCTCAGCTAGCATCGTCATGTAGTCCAAGTAAGAAAATCATGTGAGCATGTCATGGTAACAATGTACTGTAACTAATCAGGAGTTCAGTGTAACAGCAGGTAATAATCTGGAATAGAACATGTACTACTACTAAACAGTGACTTGAGATATTAGCTTATTATGTGATCGGCTTGTGACTAGGATCAGGCTATCCATATGACCGGCTATGCACAAGTACAAGCACAGGTAAACCTGGAATCAGGCCAGCCATAATGGAAGCTATGCACAAGTACAAATAAGATCAGGCTACACCCTACATGTGGTGAGAGTGAGCTATGCACAAGTGAGTAAACAAGTAGGGGTATGATCACATAATCTTCTAATATCTCCCCATCCTTCGACTAGTATAATGGATCCAACCATGGCACGTTACGACACGGGATTCTCAAAGAGGATATTAATTCTCCTTAGGAATCAGTGTCCATTCAAGTATAAGGACAATATTCAAGAATGAGACATGTACCAGTATATCAGGATAACCAGGAATAACATCTCATGACGGGATCTAAGTTAAACTAATCTGTTACTCTCGTGTCAGGAATCAAGCATAACACTACAAACTGATATAATAGAGACTATCAAGATAATGAAAACTATCAGAGAATGTATTCGCCTCAATTTGCTAGAGTCAATATGCGCGACATGAACGTATCGACACGGAATAGGTATGATGCTATGCTCCACAACATGGTCCGAAACGATGGCACAGACGGTCCCATCTAGTTCAGAATAGTCCAAATAGCCTAGTTTAGTATATAGAAGCCCAAAATCAAAGTTCGGCACGATAATCGAATCAAGAAATAGGAAATGACTATAATATTCACGACTTACGTTTTTGGAGAAAACATAACTAAATAAATATAAGTACTTTGGAAATCATTTATAATGTCAAAACTATATTTTAATTAATCAAAATATTTTTCAGATAACTATTTGAAAGCCTAAGAAATTATCCTTGTACTAAAACTTAATTTTGTCAAATATGTTTTTAGGTCAAGGAAACTTGATAATAAAATATTATTTTTTATATAATTTCAAATAAGAAATACTATTAATGACAATAATAGTAAATAGATTAATACATATGCATATGCTGTTTATAGGAACAAAATATATGTATAAAGATACATTTATAAAGCTTATATCCAAAGGCAAGTAATTAAACGCATTAATTTAGTTGAGCCCAAAATAATTATTTTAATAACTAGAATATACGTATATACTCGTACTCGTACAAATATACATGTATACAGGCATAATACATATAGACTTAAAACCCAAATGAAAAGCCCAAGATAAAAACAACAGTAACAACAACTAAACCCAAATCCCTAATGAACCAAATCACAAAGAGCAGGGAGAGGAAATTTATGTCCACATTCCTAATTATAACAACCACTAATTTAGATTGGTTATTAACAACCTAATCTAATTTATAATAAATCATTACAACCCAATAAAAAGGGGGAAAGGACTTATGTAGACCCATTTCTTTCTTTGAAAAAAAAACCCACAACATTATCAAACCTAATTCCATACGCTACTAAAAGAGGGGGAAAGATTTATGTGCTGCTTCTGTTCCCATTCCTTCTTCTTAAATTCCCAATAAACAGGGGAGAGAGAGAGAGAATGTGGAAGAAATGGAAGAGGATTATGGAAAGGAGAAGAGAGAGTAGAGGGTGAGAGAGAAGATAGGAGCGGCTCACCATAGGAATCGCCGGTGGGGATCAGAGCGACAGAGGGCACACGGAGGCGGGATCACAGCCTCGACGGAGGTGCCAGGTTTGGAGAGGGTGAAGCCAGTATTGACCAGTGGCGGCACGACTCGCACGTCGGCAGGGCTCACCAAGGGGGTTCCATCCTCAGCGACGGCCGGATTTCGCAGCGACTGGGGCTCGTCGGCGGAGGTAGAGCACGGCTTGAAGGTGATGGCATCTTCTCTCTTCTTTTTTCCCCTTTTTGTGATGGATGCTGTGGGTGGTTTATGGTGGTTAGCGGGGTGGACGGGCGATGGTAGAAATGGCTGGGTGTTGGTGGAGCAGTGATAGTGGTGTGTGGTGCTTTCTATGGTAGGGAAAACACTTGGGGGCTGGGGCCGAGGGATGATGGTCGGAACGGGGAGATGGTCTTGGCGGTGATTGCATTTGGCCAGGTTGGACGGGTCAGGAAAACTAGTGACATTGGCCAGGAGAGGAGGATGAGGTGTCGGGGGGGGCGGACTAAGGGTGGTGGCTACTGTGTTGGTGATCGATGGACTGGCCAGAAGGAGGTCAGGACATGGCTAAAGGTAAGTGGCAGCTGTAGGAATTTTGTTAGAAAATGGCTATGTATAATATTGGGGAGTCCCCAATATATATAGAGTAGGGTTGGAAACCATGGCAAAAATATAATTGTAATAGTACTAGGAAAATTAGTGAAAAAATCACTAACAACTAACTTTAGACTAACCACTAACAATTTCTTTACTGATTATTTGCTAATATTTTATTTAGTTTATAATTAGTAGCTAATTACAATTTAGCTACTAATCACCAATTATTGGCTAAATCCTAATCCCTAGCCCACAATCTAAGCTAATAGCTTGGCAGGCTAAAATGGTAGCCCACGATCCAAGTCCTAACTTGGTAGGCTAAAACTAGGACCGAAATGGGCTTAGTCCGATACGAGAAAAAAAACATGATAATCTACAACTTATCAAAAACTATAGGTTTCAAATAAAATAGAAACAATGGTGTATTATTTACAATAATATTTTCATAACTTATAAAAATTCATAGAATTTGGACAAGATATTTATTTGGGGTAAAATCTTATATAATACACAACAAAAAAGTGTCTTTTTAGGACGACACTATAAGGAACACTAGTCTAAAAAGTCCTAAAAGTATAGTTCTAGGGACGGCTATATTTTTAGTAACAAAAAGTTGTATTTTTTGGGACAGATTGTGAAAATGGATCACTATTTGGGACTAATAAAAATTTATGTTCCAAATAATACACATTTCCGTCCCAAATAGATCGGCAAAAATGCCACACATTTGGCGGCTAATTATCAAATTTTATGGGGGAATTTGACCTCCACGTGTTTCCATCTTGACCGTTCGATCGGATGGATTAATCTAGACCGTCCATCCCAAAACTTTTAGAACTTAGTCGATCAAAACACTTTTCAATATCAAAACAACCTAAAATCTCTCTCTCTCTCCCTCTCTCCCTCTCTCTCTCTCTCTCTCTCTCTCTCTCGCTCTCTTTCGCTCTCTTTCCGATTAAAAAACTGGGTGATGATGCCCTCTCTCTCCGACCTAGGTGCTCTAGTGCTACTGCTCTCTCTCTCTCTCTCTCTCTCTCTCTCTCTGACCATTGCTCTCTCTCTCTCTCTCTCTCTGTGTCCGACCTTTCAATCCTAGGTGCTACATCGCTGTTACTTGGTATATTTTCCCTAATCTTTAGAATTTTTTACCAAAATTTTTTAGTCTTTGCCCTAATTTTTTGATGCATGTTATTTTGTCCTAGATTATTTGCTTGAAATTTGAGTGTTTTACACTATTTATACTATTTACTTAATTTTTCCTTGAAATTTGAGTGTTTTACACTGTTTACATGGCTGCATGTAATTATGTCCGGTATTATTTGCTTGAAATTTGAAGGTTTTACACTGTTTACACTGTTTACGTAAATTTTTGCTTAAAATTTGAGTGTTTTACATTGTTTACACGGCTGCATATTATTTTGTCCTAGATTATTTGCTTGAGATTTGAATGTTTTACACTGTACTTACTCAAATTTTTTCTTGAAATATGAGTGTTCTACATAGTTTACACGGCTGCATGTTATTTTGTCCCAGATTATTTACCCATTTTTTTGTCAACATTTGCTCTAAATTGATTACTTGTCCAAAATAAGAGTTATTTACAATTTTTTGCTCAAATTTAATTACATGTCACACTGTTTATACGATATTATTTACCAAAAAAATTAGGATTATTTACCAATTTTTCATAATTATTTACATGTGACACTGTTTACATGGCTGCATATTTTTGTCTTAGTTTTTAAGATCAGTTATTTAGGTGATTTTTTTCTTTTGGGAAGATTTAGGTTTATGAAGTGTATCGGTATATTAAGAAAATTATTTGGTGACCAAAATATGTTAGAACACCAAAATAGGTGCACATTGTCATTTACTGTGTCGTGTCAAGTCCGTGCCCATGCCCATGCATATTTTGAAGCACAACTCCCACAGGCTATCCTGCATGGACAGGAATATGACACAATATGGACACAGTTGATTTATTTGTGAAAAATTGGGTTTTTTAATAAATATTAATTCACCCTTGGAAATTTGTGGGATTTTAAACATAATTACTCCTATTCTGGATTGATGGTAAACATATTATAAATGGAGATGAGTTTGAACCTAGCTATGCTCCTTGTAGATATTAATTTGTCAAATTATTGTGATTATTCGTTCATATAGGAATTACTGTGACTATTTTTTAAAAATTGGGTTTTCTGTGAAAAATTGGGACACATTTGCATGGATAGGAACATGAGTTTGAATCTGGCTATATTCTTTGTAGATTTTAATTTGTCAAATTATTGTGATTATGCGTTCATGTAGGAATTACTTTGATTATTTGTGAAAAATTGGATTTTTGTGAAAATTTGGGACACATTTGCATGGACAGGAACATGACACAATATTATGATTATGCATTCATGTAGGAATTACTCCCATTCTAGATTGATGTTAAACATATTATAAATGAAGATTTGTGGGAGTGCAGTTTGTATTTGTGTTGATAGTGTAGGTTTGTAATGACCATTCACGGGATGACCTTGTATATTGCATCTTTCAACTTCTATTAGGAAAAATGTCCCTACAAAAGAAGAAGTTTATCAAGCCTGGGTTCATGTCAGGATATGAGAGGCAAAGATTGGAAAATATTACTAGAAATAAAATGAAAAATGATGCTTTGAAATTGCAACAAGCTTCAAAGCTTGTAATGAATTCCAAGATGGTTACTCGAACAAGTTCGAGTAAGATGGGAAAAGAAGCGTAAGTGAAAGAGATGATGAGTATATCTCTGTCGGTGATGACTTGCTTAGCGAGAAGATAGCAACCATAATGAAGAATCTTTCGACCCTAAAATGAAGAAGGTAATAAATTTGATATCAAGTCTTCTGTATTCTGTCTTCATTCATTGGAATATCTCACTGTTTTTCTTACGTTACAGGTTGCAAACAATGATGACTCTTCTGTCTCTAAAATGAAAAAGGCTAAAAATTTGATCATAAATGATTTTTTTTTTTAACTTTTCCAGTTTATAGCTTACTACTATGGTTGCAAATGATGAGGAAATTAAGCAACATTTGGGGTCCTCGAATCTTAATCCTCTATTGGTGCTGGTCTTGACCCTCTACCAATGCTTAAGTTTCAAATGTATAGTGATCTCTGATACGCTCTAATACCCCAGTGTGCACTTAAATTTCTTCTGATACGCCACTGTGCAGTTGATACTTCTTCTGATACTCTGGTATCCTGCAATGGTGGTTTTGTTCTTCATTGGTAGAGCAGGTTGAGTCGCATCATGGTTGCGATTGAGCTCTTGCCAACCCACGGTGAGCTTCGATCTGATGCCTAGCTCCAATTTGATCGTAGAGGAAGAGTATTTTACTATGGTTTGAGCTTCCTTGCCTAGATTTTTATTATGGTTTGTACTTCCTTCTATGTCTTATTAGTGTGTTGGACTATCTTAACAGTTCTGGATATTTAATTCTCAAATTTGGTCGCGGATGAGCATTTTCCCTTTTCTTTATATACATATTGAATCTAATTTTCTTAGATCTACTACAACACAGGAAGCAAATGATGAGGAAAGCAACACCCGGGGTCCTCGAGTCTTGATCCTTCCTAGAACTGGTAGAAGATCCTTTCCAAAAATAAAAAGAGGTTAGTATTGTATTTTTTGGTAAGATAATTCGCATATCTTTTAAGTTGATATTATATAAAAAGAATTACTTTGGAACATGCATACACATCAGAGGAGGCTAGAAAACAAGCCTATTTACCTTGTCAACATGTTGAGAGCCACTGGAGGAAAAGATGGCAGTTATAATGAAGAAGATGGGGCTGCTGGAACAGAGGTATATAAAATGCATATTTGTAATAAGTTTTTTTAACAAAATGCCAATTGAAAATTAGAGAAAATTAAAATAAACCTCCTTGCATGCTATAAAAAATGTTAGAAAGGAGAATTGAAGAGCTACCAGCTGAAGAACGAGATAACGAGGAGCAATTAAATAATGTTTACAGGGAAATGATTGGACAAGATGGGCATGGCAGAGTTTTAGGCCGAGGAGTAGGTGTAAGCAGTAAAGGATCAACATCCTTAGCAGCTCATCAGACTGAGATTCAACAAGCAACAAATGCTGAGATTGTACAACTGCGAGAATATGCTGAAAAGTTACGAAAAAATGCGGAGAAGTTGAGAGAAGAGACTGACGCATTAAGGAAAGAGGGTGAGGAGCAAGAGGCCCGGCATAAGAAAGAGCTTGAGGCGGTCAAGAGTGAGCTTAGGATTGAGCTCAAAGAGGAAGTTATGGCTATGTTCCTGAATGCTCAACTACTTTGTCAATAATCCAATACATTGTCCAGGTAATTTGCCAACTATCAACTAATTACATTGGTTTTTCTCTTTGATTCTAATGTTTGGCCTTCTCTCGTGGCTGCAATTTATGTTTGGTTCTCCATTTCCTTTCTTTCAAGTTAGAATTTATATTTATTACATTGGTTTTTTTCTGGACTATGATTTTTTGGACAGAATTTTGCATAGTCGCGTGTCGGTACGTATTAGTATCGGAACTTAAAATTTGAGATGTAAAAGAGTTTATTTGCAATCTTACATTGACGCAGCTGCATTGTACGAAAACATATTTCAACAAATGAGTTTCAGCTACAAAAAAAGTTTATTTGCAATCTTATATATTAAAGCAGTTGCAATATTGTACAAAAACACATTGCAACAAAAGAGTTTCGAGATGCAATTTTTTTTTCAACTGTGATTGCAGTTCCAAGTGCATATATATATAGTTTTAGCATCTCTCTCTGATTCGAACTGAGATTCTCACTTGGCACTATGTTGTCCTTGTGTGTAGTTTGTTTATTTTGGCACTTAGATTTGAAGTGAGATTCTTAGATTGGAGTTTTTAAAAATTGTAGCATGCATGATGCATAGTTTATGAATATTTAACTTTATTATATGGTTGAACTTTTATGTGAATCTGTTTGACAATAGGAGATTATTAGAAAATTAGAAATATGTTGTTAACTAGTACCAAATTGATAGAGATATTCTGTAATAACCATTTCTGAAGAAAAAAAACATAATAGTAATATTTAATATTATTTTTTTATTACGCTTTGAATTTTTGTATCCTGATAATTTTTCGATTTTCAGTACGAACTAGCTATTAATATAATTTCACTTTCTTGTGATATAATAAAATTCTCTGTTTTATCTTTTTCCTTGACTGATTTTTGGACTGAACATTGTATATTGTCTGTACAGGTTGAAACTTTTACATTGGTTGTTCCCATCTTTTTACTGTAATTCTTGCTAGAATAATTGTAGTTCCCATTTAAAATGTTTCCCAATATTTTTCTTCTTCAATTAAAGCTTCCTTTTTCACTTGAAGCTTCCTTTGTCACTTAAAGCTTGTTAATGTACATTGGTTTTTCCTAATTTTTTTGTAAGCAGGTCTGTACAGTTTGAAAGAACTGTTAGCAGGTCTGTACAGATGGATTGATCCTTTTATTCTGTTTTAAACATTCACAAACTAATGTAGTCTAGTCCGTACGGTTTGGAAGAACTTGTCTTTCTTTTCTGGTGGTTCGTGTATAGTTAGCAGGTTGCTAATATATTGGCATGTCTTCATTTGCTGGTCCTTCAAAAGCATTCTGGATATACTAAAATGATGGACGATGATTTTGTGATGGAAAAAAGTTTGGGTTAATTTTTTGGTTCATGTTGGATATACTTGAATGTTCAAAAACATGGTGTAGTGCTTAATGTTTTGGGTTCAGAATTTTGTATGTAATGGTGGAGACAATGGGTTCATTTTGTAACTGATGGTGCGGGTGATGTATTGTGTTTTAGATTAATTTTGGAAATGGTGGTAAAGGATGCTTAATATTAAGCTTTTTTTGTTGTTTATCAATTGAACATATATAGTTATATAAGGATTTTGTTGTCTTCTACTTAATGGTAAAGAATGCTTGATGTTGTTAAGCTTTTTTTGTATTTGAGCTCCAACACCTGGAGATACATCTGAGGACAAGCTTGACAACGGCCATGATCATATGAATTATGTTATATGTGTATGTAAATTGTATGTTTTATAGCTGGAAAATATAAACAATAATTTCATAAGTATTACTTTTGGGACGGTTATGTAATTGTCCTAGATATAAACGACATCCTTTTGTAACGCTGGCAAATTTTTCTAGGATGGATGTTATTCGTCACAAACTCTTTTATTTTGGGACAGTTTAGTAAACCGTCATAAACATATAATAATTCAAACTCTTTTGGTACGGTTAGATTTTTCGACCCTAAAACCATATTAGGACGGTATTTCCCATCCTAAAACTTTTTGCCATGCCACATAGCACTGTCACATATCGTCCTAAAATTCGTCCCAAATTATAATTTAGGACTGATTTGGGCTTTTTTAAGACAGATTTTTGGCACCCCAGAAAGACACTTTTTTTAGTGATATAGTTTCCTCAAAATCAAAGACCCAACAAAATACTGATAGTATTTTACGATTGAAAAATATGCTTCGAATTAAAATTTTTGGAAAATAGAAAATTGCAAAATTTTGAAAAATTCCAAATTTTGGTTAACGGATGTTACAAATCTACCCTCCTTAAAGAAATTTGGTCCTCGAAATTTAAGGTTGGTAGAGGGATCAAAACACAATAGAGAGTTTAGTCAATGCCTTAGGCACGATCAAGAACGATGGCTTGACGCGATTAAGATAATCAAATTCAAAATCACTTAGGAATGACATAAAAATTTATTCTGACATGATCACCCCCAAATCTGACACGACTAAGTTCATAGTCGAATCAGATAGTCGTGATCCAAGATCAAAATTTTAGGCATAGTTTATGGATAAAGTAAATATTTATTGTCATGGTCATTAGACTCACGATCGTTGGAAACAAGATCGTTTAGTCATGCCGGGTCATCTAGGCACGACTAATCATGAAATTTTTAGGTATAATCAGGAATAGTATGAAACCAGATCATGGTTGAACAGAACTTAGTCATTATCAGAATTAAATCGAAGTTTTACGCACGAGCGATAATGGCATCGAAAGCATGATCAGAATTAAGATTCTAACACGGCCGGAGATAAGGTTAAATCTAATCTTGATTAAAGCAGGATCAGACGCGACGAAGAATATGATCGAAGTCTGAGCACGGGCAACAAAAGGATTGAAATCAAAGTCACGGTTGAATTTTAAATCGCTTAAGTATAGTCTAGAATCAAGGACCTTGGCACGATTAAGAAGATGACCAAATCAATTGGTCACGATCAAGGTAGTTCGAAATTCAGCGATATTTGAGAATAATTTAAGGCTAGTGGAATCAAATTTATTTTACTATAATAGGAAAAATCAACTGATAGGATTTGAAGAAGGAAGCCAAGGTAATCAGCTCACTCTGTTTCATTTACTACCAAGATTGTTGGATCGTCATTTTTTTACTTATGCCTTCATCTTACAACTCCAGACATACAACTACAGAACCATGGTCTTCAATTATGTAGATTCAAACCTTTATGTGACTACTACCAAAAATCTTAATCTTCAGTCATGAAGATTGAACCCTTCTATAAATAATATAGGATTGACCTTTATTTAAAAGGAATTGCGTACCCATGAAGCATGCTCTTTTTAGAACTCCTCAAAAAAAAATTCTCCTTGATTTTGTAGTCCATTATCCACTTAGTCGTCTTGAAATCTAAATCCCTCTATCTTATCTCTAATTTAGATCCGAAATCCCTAAATCAGGGTTTATAAAAATCCTTGAACGTTTGTTCAAATTATACCCATCGTATTACTCAAAGTCTAAAGCCACCACTATCATATAAAATTTTCTCCCTCATTATTTAAAAGCAACTTTCACATATCCTTATTATCCTTCTAAAATTTAAAAGTCTCACAAGGTCATAAAAGTTTTTCTATAACTCAAAAAATCTTATGTCCTACCAGTTCTTAATCATTCTCCTACAAATCCTTTGTTCAATTTAGTATCATCACTGCATGCAATCATAATCTCGTTTCCATGTATTTTGGGTCCCTAAATTCAGTATCTTAGTCTTAATTTAAATACGAAATATTTTAAGAATTAGTAACTTAAAAATATCTAAGTTCTCAAAATCAAGTCCACCTTGAGCATCCTCATAAGTTCTAAAAATATAACTACGAAATATTACAGTTCTCAACATTAACGTATATTCCATTTTTCGAAATCGTCCTACTTTCGTTCTAAAGTAATCCATACTCAAAATAATTCTCCAAGTGTAATCATTTCCAAGTTGATATTACCGATTTCTAGATTTTATTTCCAATCTCAGTCATATCCTCATCTCACTAATTCTATCTCTATGTCCAACATTCTATATTCCTACCAGGATTACCACCTGATAACAAATTTTGCCCTTTTCGAGCTAGATGATTATTTTACTTTTTCGGCCTTCTCCAAGTAAAGAGATACGAGAATTCAAAAAGATTTCAAAGTGTAGATAACATAATTATATATGAGATAGTTGATTGACGTAAATATAACAGAGTTAATTAAGATGAAAAAATGATGATAAGACGAAGAAATGATGATATGAATTTGTTCTTGCTTATCTGGTCATAACAAAGTTGTTTCCTTCCATTTTCTTGCACTTGCCCATATTCAATAAAAGCGAAAAATTTCAACCTCCAAGGTGTTCACCTTTGTCTAATAATCAAACTCTTTCTCACTAAATCTTTATCATGACTTCTAAGTCACTAATTACCATTTACTGATAATCTTGTGGCTTAATCTTCATACCTAGGTCATTCATCTACTTGGTATTCATTTAAGTTTCTCTAGACTTCCACGTCTAAATTGTCGGGATCTTTCTAATAATTTTTTTCACTCTTATCATCCACCAACGTTTGCTCCATAACATCAGAGTTTTCTAATAATGAGGTCATAGTAATCTAGTTCCAAAATTATCCTTTATCCCATTTATGCAACCACAGTTATTGTTCATAATCAAAAATAAATTTGTTGACATTTTCGTAGAAATCAGGAATACTATATTCCTAACCATTCTAAAAATTTCATGTGTCAGTAAATTGATCCAAGTTGTATGGCTCTTTGGCTTTTCTAAATAAGTCGTGACCTAAGTATCCCAAATTCAATTCTTAGTCGTCACTCCTGTAAATTCATTCTATTCCTTCTACTATTCCTGTCTTGGTCATTCCTTGAAATTTTAGAATTACATTTCTTATAGAATGATCGCATCTCGTGCCACTTCCTTGGCTACTTAACATTAAAGACTACTCAACATTTTTTTTGACTGTAAAAATTATATGAGACTTCTCTTTAATATTTTCCCTTGTCGCAGGTGCTTACAACGCTATCCTCCAATCATTTAAAATTATAATCCACATCTAACAGAAACTCCCAACCTGATTATGTGATCCTTCATTTTTCTCCAAAATTCCTTCGTTATAATCCGTTTATTTCTCAACCTATTTCATCAAACTCTCATGCCTCGGATGTACTATCTTGGTTAAAATTCAAAATTTCTTGAACATAACCTAAAATAATTTTCGACCTTCATATATAAGATTGGTTAATTATCTTATCTTACCAACCCAAACGGTTATAAGTTCATCTTCTACTCTTTTGTTCCTTCTAGGGTTCATAAAACTTATCTTCATGCAAGAATAGGGTTCAGCAACGGACATGTGCTTCAAAAAATAGGATAAGCAAAAGCGAATAAAAATAGACTCAATATAGTTCAAGGTAAGATTCTCAGGGGTCATCCCTAGAATCTATCAAGAGATCCTAATATGTGATTGAGTACCAAAACTCCTAGAATATTCTATGATTCTAATCCAAATCCTAAGACAGGCTCGTACCCATAAAAACAGACCTGCATGGGGCCACCATAAAAATGTGTCACGTCCCGTACCCGGATATCGGGCACGAGTACGTGGGCTTCATCCAGCCTACGCCGCAGTATCGACAATAGAACGATGTCAAGTACCCAACAATTACCTCAACATCTAAATGATCTATAATAACAATATGCACTCAAATCACATATGACTAAGGTAGATATGAATAAGAAAGATAATAGTAACTCTAAATCAAATAGAAACTACAAATGATCATACATACCAGAAATGTATCGGAGACAAACCCGATAACGAAACACAAATCTAGATAAGGAATAATGGCCTAGTGCTCCCAGATAGACAACTCATGGTAAATGAAACATCGAGAATCTGTCTCAGCTAGCATCGTCATGCAGTCCAAGTATGTGGGGCATAACAATTCATAAAATATGGTTATCCAGTCAAAGTTAGAGCAAAGTAAATAAACTGACAATAGTTCCATTAAATTGATAAAATCTATAAATAACAGTAAGCAATAAAATACGTGATGGATAAGTGGAACTGAATAGTAGAAAAGTAAGGAAATTATAAGCATGTCATGGTAACAATATATTGTAAGTAATTAGGAGTACAGTGTAACAGCATGTAATAATCTGGAATAGAACATGTACTACTTCTAAACAGCGCCTTGAGATATTAGTTTATTATGTGATCGGCTTGGGACTAGGATCAGGCCATCCATATAACCGTCTATACACAAGTACAAGCACAGGTAAACCTGGTAATCAGGCTGGCCATACATGGAAGCTATACACAAGTACAAGTAAGGTTAGGCGACACCCTACGTGTGGCGAGGGTGAGCTATGCACAAGTGAGTAAATAAGTAGGGGTATGATCACATAATCTCCGAATATCTTTCCATCCCCAATTAGTATAATGGATACAACCATCGCACGACACAGGATTCGCTAAGAGGGTAGCAAATCCCCTTCGGAATCAGTATCCATACAAGTATAAGGATAATAATCAAGAACGAGACATGTACGAGTACACCAGGATAACTTGCAATAATATTTCATGACGGGATCCAAGCGATATCAATCTGTGTACTCTCGTGTCAGGAATCAAGCATAACACTACAAACTGATATCATAGAGACTATCAAAGTAATGAAAACTATCAGAGAATGTACAAGTCTCAATTTGTTGGAGTCGACGTGCACAACACGAACGTGTCGACATAGAATATACAATGATATGCTCCACAAGATAGTCCTAAACGACGGCATAAATGGTCCCATCAAGTCCAAAATCAGAGTTCGGCAAATAGGCGAATCAAGAAATAGGAATTGACTATAATAGTCGCGACTTACATTTTAGCAAATACCCCTATCCAAAATATGAAAACTAAGAAATGCCCTCACTATTTTAAAATTTTAAGAACTACCCCCATTTTCAATATCTCCAGTGAACATTGAGTAAAAATAGTGGGGGCATTTGTTAAATTTTCTAACGAAAATGTTGAATATGGGGGTATTTCTTAAAATTTTAAAATAGTGAGGGCATCTCTTAGTTTTAATGTTTTGGATAGGGGTATCTGCTAAAATATCCCATAGATTAATACATATGCATATATAGTTTATAGGAACAAAATATATGTATAAAGATACATTTATAAAGGTTATATCCAAACTCAAGTAATTGAACCCATTAATTTAATTATCCCAAAATAATAATTTTAATAACTAGAATATACATTTTTTTTAATAACTAGAATATACATATATACTCGTACTCGTACAAATATACATGTATACAAGCGAATATAGACTTAAAACCCAAATGAAAAGCCCAAGGTAAAAGCAACAATAACAAAAACTAAACCCAAATCCCTAATAGCCCAAAGAGCATGGAAAGTAAAAAAAATTCCCCATTCCTAATTATAACAACCACTAACTTAGATTGATTATTAACAATCTAATCTAATTTATAATAAATCATTACATCCCAGAAAAGAGGGAAAGGACTTCTGTAGACACATTTCTTTCTTTGAAAAAAAAATTAAACCCACAACATTATCAAACCTAATTCCATACACTACTAAAAGAGGGGGAAAGATTTATGTGTTGCTTCTGTTCCCATTCCTTCTCCTCAAATTCCCAATAAACTGGAGAGAGAGAGAAGCTGGGAGCAATGGAAGAGGATTATGGAGAGGGGAAGAGAGAGCTGAGAGTGAGAGAGAAGATGGGGGCGGCTCACCATAGGAATCGCCGGCAGGGATCAGAGCTGCGGAGGGCGCACGGAAGAGGAGTCTGGCGGCACTAGATCTGTAGGGTCATAGCGCTGGGTCGGTAGCGAGCGTGCTGGCCGGAGTGACCTCGGTCGCCGACGGAGGAGAGCTCTGGGATGACGCGGTGGCAGACGCGGAGCTCGAGAGAAGAAGGAGGTTGGGGTGGTCGGGCTCACTGGACGGCCACTGGCAGGCGGCATGGCCTCAGCGGAGGTGCCAGGTCTAGAGGGGGCGGCGCCAGTGTTCACCAGTGGCGGTGCAGCTCGCACGTCGACGGGGCTCACCTTGGGGTTCCATCCTCTGCGACGGTCGGATTGCGTAGAGGCAGGGGCTCGTCGGCGGAGGTGGAGCACGGCTTGAAGGTGGTGGCAACTTCTTTCTCTTTTTCTCGCTTTTTTGTGATGGATGATGTGGGTTGTTTGTGGTGGTTGACGGGGTAGACGGGCGACAGTGGAAATGATTGGGTGGTTGTGAAACAGTGATGGTGGTGGGTGGTGCTTCCTATGGTAGGGGAAACACGTGGGGGCTGCGGTCGAGGGGATGATGGCCGGAACGGGGAGATGGTCTTGGCGGTGGTTGCGTTTGGCCAGGTTGGCCGGGTCAGGGAAACTGGTAACATTGGCCAGGGGAGGAGGATGAGGTGTCGGGGGGCCGGAGCAGGGATGGTGGCTGCTGTGTTGGTGGTCGATAGGCTTGCCAGGAGGAGTTCGAGGCCGGACTAAGGGGAAGTGGCGGCTATAGGAATTTTGTTGGAAAATGGCTATGTGTAATATTGGGGAGTTCCCAATATATATTGGGAAGGGTAAGAAATCCTAATGACAAAAATGTAATTATAATAGGACTAGAAAAATTAGTGAAAAAATCACTAACAACTAACTTAAGACTAACCACTAACAATTTGTTTACTGATTGTTTGCTAATACTTCATTTAGTTGATAATTAGTAGCTAATTACAATTTAGCTACTAATTACCAATTTCTGGCTAAATTCCAAGTCCTAGTCTACAATCCAAGCTAATGGCTTGGTAGGCTAAAATGGTAGCCCACGATCCAAGTTCTAACTTGGTAGGCTAAGACTAGGACCGAAATGGGCTTAGTCCGATACGAGAAAAAAAAACATAATAATTTATAACTTACCGAAAACTATAGGTTTCAAATAAAATAGAAAAAAAAGGTATACTTATTTACAATAATATTTTCATAACTTATAAAAATTCAAGAAATTTGGACAAGATATTTATTTTGGGTAAAATCTTATATAATATAGTTTCCTCAAAATCAAAGACCCACCAAAATATCGATAGTATTTTACGATTGAAAAATACGCTTCGAATTAAAATTCTCGTTTTCAAGATTTGGAAAATTTTTGAAAAATAGAAAAATGCAAAATTTTGAAAAATTTAAAAATTCGGTTAACAGAGGTTACAGAGCATCCTAAGGGTTTAATACTATTTGCAGGCCCGCTCGGTACAGTAACATAACCAAAATGACTAACTGACCTACATGGGCACCAAAAAAAATATGTAACGTCGTAGTCCCAAAATACGTAGGACTAGGAGACCGTATACATGACAGCTACATATCGAGGGAATTTCAGCCAACTTGAATGCGTATAAGTTGTCTAAAATAAACTACATGGTTATAACAAATACCTATATCTCAATCCACTAAAGATAAACTCTTGAGTAAACCATGTTTATTAATGTTTGTCAGGCATTAACATATTGGTTCTTATAAGTAATAAAAAAGACAATATGCAATAAAGTGGACCAGACTCTATTGCAATTAACTTGAACAAGCTTCTGAAGAAGAAATAAGCTTGCAAAACTAGACTATAAAATATCATGGTCAAAGTAAAATAAAATATAATATTGGACGAATATAAAAAGATATGAACTAAATATAGACCTGAAATCTTAGAGAAACAATCATCAATCCTCCATCTAATCTACAAACGAGCTCAGAAAAATCTGGAGAGATCAATAGGTCCTTAGAGGGGCGTAGCAAGATAAATAATATGTCTTTTGTAACAGTAAATAACATGCATGGATAAATAGAAGTAGAACATAAACAACTACTAAAACATGACAAAATATTACAAGAGAGGAACTCTATAGAGAATGACATGTCATAAAGGAAATAATAGTAAGTATGGCTATAAATAAATCGAATGACCGTTGTCCTGCGTGGTGCTCCCGGTCCTATAGCTAATAATCCTCCATGGTGCTCCCTAACTATAGCGAGTCTCTATCGTAGCATTTAAGGGGTCTCCTGAGTAGAGAGTAGTCAAGTAGCCAATCCTAGTATCAGTCGAGGGTCAAGTCAAGTCAAAGTAACATGGAATACATGATCAAGTCAAGTCTTTAAAGTAAACAAAACTATGAAGGTCACGTGTGAAAATATACAAAAATAACTAATGATAAAAGTAAGTGATAAAAGGAATAAGACATGAAAATAAATCATGGTAAGACTGCATGTACATAATAGAAAAGGAGACATGAACAAGCAAGAATAATAGGAAACATGCATGTAAATAAACTGTACAAAGTTGGCAATGTATACTTGCCTGTAACTTCTAACTGTTCGTATGTCTGACAAACTCCAAAGTTCTCGCTACTTCTATCACGTATGCCGCTGTAATAAATATTCTACTATTAATAATACACTAATAACTTACTATATATGGACTTACCATATATAGACCTTAATAATATATTTATACCAAAACTAGTCATGTTGACTACTTTACTTAATATATTATATATATAATATTAAATCTACCTATAAAAGTAATATATTATTAACATAAAAATATCACTTTTAATTCTGAAAAAATATTTATAAATATTCTATAATAATAACTAATATATTTTATTTATAGAAAAAATATGTGTACAAGTCTTGTATTGATTATACAATGTTATTCCTAAACTTGGTATACGATTTGAGGCCTAAAACAATAAATATTTAAAAATATTAAATTCTAAAAAAATATATAGAAATTAGTTGAAATAGTGTTCTTATCATTAATCCATGCACAACAAATATTTTACTAGAGGTATATGAAGTATCAAAGCATTTATATGGCCGGCCATGGAGGTTGGGCTTGGGCCTAATTATGGCTAAATTAGCATCTAACTAAGCTCCATTCCAAATGGTTAATAAAAGGCTCTAATGGAAAATAGTTGAGTTAGGCTTGGATGAGCTACATGGGCTATAAATTAATTCTATGACTTTAGTTATGTCATAACTAATAGGTGTAGTATAGATTCTAAGTTCCTAGCCAATGAATTAAAATACTGGCATGCTCATGGCATACTAATGACAAATTTTAATTTGGCCAAAAATAATCCTACATGAAAATGTGGTCGTGACAATAATAGGAGTATCTTGTCATAACTTTTTTTAACACAGTTATGGTATTAGGTTGTCTACTTTTAAAATTTAAGCTATCAGATTGAAAAATAAAATAGTTGAGGATATCAAATTGAAATTAAGTCTTCAAATTATATATTATATAAATTCAAACCTAGACCTTTCAAAGAATTGTTTAAATACAATATAATTAAAAATAACAAGATACAAATAAAAGATTAAAATATATTATATTATTATACATGACTTTTATATTTTCTGAAATCTTAACTCAATAACGAACATAGTAATACAAGTTTTCAATGAATTTATGCTCTGCTTGAATTGAGGGAGGGAAAAAAATAAGTAGAGTAAAGTAAAGAATAGTTAAGTAAGAGGGAGAGGAGTCATTACTCATTACATACAACCTTGTTTGGATTAGAGTGAGAGTTAAGTGGTGTTTAATAACTCTTATTTGGATTGGAGATTTTGAATGTGAGCATTATTAATAAAAAATATATAATTATCAAAATATCCTTATTACATTTGGCATCATATTAGATTTGATTAAATTTTTATTTAAAATTTATCAAAATAACTAGTATTTATGATTTTTTTTTTAAACAAGCGTTCAATTTTTCTTAACCCCCCATTTGGGTAAATAATTTAATAAAATAATATTAAACATTTTTCTCACTTAACCATATATATGACTATTCTTTCTAAACCTTCACCCAACAGGCCAAACAGTTTTTTTCCTCCTCACTAAACTCTCTTCACTTAGGGGCTGTTTGGATAGATGTAACTATTTGAAAGTGTGAAAGTGGCACTTACACCATGATGAGTTGCAGTTGAAAGTGTGAAAGTGGCACTTTCCAAAATGTGTTTGGATGTAGTACTTTTTGTCTCCTGTAAGTGGAAAAAAAATGGGTTTGGTGTTTGTGTAACACCCAGTTTTCCAGATGAGGGTAATTTTGAAATTTTGTAATTTTAATTATTAATTATTGATATTTAATTCACATTATGATTTTTAGTGATTTTTAATAAATTTTAAACTATTTTAAAACTGGTTTAAGTCATGACTTGTGATTTTGATGTGCTGCTAGTGAAACCTGAGAGACTGCATGACCTAGAGCCAAACCATGTCATTAGCATGATTAATTATCATTTTTAGCCTAGGGAAATTTTGGTCATTTTGACTTATTTGAATTATTTGGTGACTTGTTGAATTGGTGAATTCTAGTTTGACTTTGACTAGTTGAGACCTAGTGGACTAGCCTAAAAGCTAACCCTAGCCATGGTGACCCTAGTCTAGGTTGAGTTAACCTATTTTAGTCATTAGAGAATAGATTTAGAATGAGGGGATTTGGTTTAGTGAATTTAAGTCATGGCTTATGACTAAATAGTTTAATTGATCATGACTTGAGCCCATGGGCCATTTAGTGAACCCTAACCCTAATTAATGAACCTATGAGCAGCCACATAGGGATTCCTACCCTATTTAAACACTTGTTTATTAGGGCTTGCCTCCTTTTTATCATTCCTACACTTGGAGAAAAGAGAGGTAAGTTTCCCCTTCCAAAAAAATCCCATTTTATTCATTTGATCTCCTTTTTCATCCTAGTTTTTTGCATTGGGTTCTAAATTGAGTTTATGGACTGTTGGTGGAGAGTCATTTCAGTTTGGGATCAATTTGGAGCTATTGGCCATCAAGAAGAACACCCCCCATTTGGAGCTTTTTCATGCAAGTTGTACCAATAGGTAAAACCCTTTAAATTGATTTAAATTCCAGTTTTCTTTGCATGTAGGGCTAGATCTAGGAGTCCCCTAGCTGTCCCTAGAATTTGGGCACAATTCGTGTCGGTTTCGTGTCCGTATCGGACACGTGTCATAGTATGCATATAGGTGTTTGATGATATGTCACAAAGGGAATTTAATTGTTATTTTTGAAAAGTATTTGAATGGAAATATTGTTTTATATGTGTCTATTGATTTCGTGTCCTTCTGAGCACGAAACTGTGTCGTATCCGTGTCCAAATTGGACACGAACACGCTGTGCACACCCACACACTGTGTCCTGCTACTCGGGCACAATAACTTCCTGTGTAGGACACGTGGACACGCCATTTTTGGCGAGGATGATGGGGCATAGACTGACATCATCCTCCCAAAAGATGGGGCCCTATGGTTCAGTGTGCGAGGAGAAATCCTCCTCGCACTGGTCGCACGGGCCGCGCACGAGCTGCTGTGCACGCTTATTTTCCGCACTGACACGCACTTGTAACTTCGACACGGTGACACGATGACACGGTGCAGGGCCATGGACACGTAGCCCTATATATGGCGAACACGTGGACGTGACCTTGGCATGTGTCGTACAACGTGTCGTGTCCTGGAGTGACACACACGCGTGCACGACGCTGTCTGTGCACAGTTTGGTGTCTGTGTACGAACAGTGTTTGGACACGGCTGTGTCCACTTGGTTGGACACGAATGCTTGGGTTGACACGTGCACGTGTGTATTACTATTTACCAACCCTCACCTTGGTGTTTTAACATGTTTTAGTTTTCGAAATTCGATTCTTTCCTTTCCTCTGATACGCATTTCCAGTTTCAATTCCTGGGATTGATTCCCTGTTTTCTTAAATACTGTTTGACAAATTAAATTGCTATGTTTAATACATGTACATGTGTAATTACATCGCTGTAATATTATGTGTTGATTGTGTTTGGTTTTTACATTTCGAAATGGGTTTTGATTTGAAATGGAAATGGGTAGAAGGGTGGACTGATTCAGTTTCCTCATTGATTCTGAGTTGAGGTATACCATTCTCTACTGTTATGGTTAGTTATTGTTCATTTGCTGAGATATAGCATGATTTCATGCCTGAGATAATAGTGCAATGTGGGGTTAAGAATTGTGGCTATGAGATTTCGTCATAGTTTTGGTTTAAATTATTCAATGTCTGATACTTCCTGTTGTTTCCTGATTTTGATTCCCATTTTAAACTGAATTTTGAAGTCATTAACCATGTTTAGATTCATATACATGTGAATTTACATTTCTTGAATGATTGGTTGTGATTTATGATTAGGAATGAAGTTTTGTTTTAGTTTAGCATTATCTACTGTCCTTTTTGAAAACTGTCAATGGATTGATACCCAAAAACAGGAGTTTAATACTGTCACACTTTGTTCTGTTATTGCACATTCTGTTTTGAACTTTGGTATTGGGTGTTTGGGGTTCAAATGATATGTGGTTATGTGGGATTCGAATTTCAGGTTCCTGTTTGCCTGTATGTAAATGTTAGTTCACCCACTCTCTGATTTTTAGACTGTCACACCAATATCCATGTAACACAAAACTGATTTTTTTTGACACACTGTTTAACTGTCATTTAAATTCCTGAATTTGATATGGAGTTTCAAATTTGTCTTGGGATGATGGGATTTGATTTTGGTTTTGAATGATAGTTTATTTTAAACATGAAAACTGAGATTGGTTGCACACATGGACACCCCCTTGCACCTTGTTCCTAATCTGAGTTGTTGAGCTTTCAAATGTAGTTCAAGGGGTATTTCGAAGCTGGATTTCATTGGTAGTTCAATTTGAAGTTCTTTTAGTTCATATATGTATTTATGTAGATATTCATGGAGGTTCCTGTCATTTCACAAATTTCTGAGAACATATTGGTTTCCCCTGTTACACACAATTATGCATTGTTTATTCCTGAAATCTGAAAATTGGTTTGTACTAGGATTTATGGTTGTGTTGAAATAGGATTTTCAAATGTTCACATGTATAACCTGATATGTTCATGTACAACCTGCTATGTTCACATGTATAACCTGTCACTGCTTGTTAGGCTGTTGTAAAACCTGAGATGTAATCTCAGTTCATGCCCCTTGTTCAGTTTCCTATCCACATGACACATCCTTGCACTGATTTGTACATATCCCTACACCTTTAGACACTAGCACACACAGGAAAACACACTGTTTTCCTGTCAAGGTTTTCCTGAAACTGTGTTGCACTGATTGCACATCAATTCCTGGAATACTGTTACTGTAATGAACACACACCCATGAATAATCCCTGCACTTTGGGACTGCTGGTAAACTGTTTTTTTTTAATACACTATTTTTCCTTTATGACATAACCCTCTATCTATCACACACACTATTTGTATGTATAAATTTACTACACACATATTCTAACTGTCATGGACACCACACTGAAATTCTATGTCCTGTAACACACACACTTATTGTTCACATCTTGACACTTTACACTACACATTATATTAGGTTCTCTTCTTGAGATTTCTATCACACACACATGTACACAAACATCCTCACATGTAACCTTCCCCTATCACCCTAGGTATATATATGTGTATATATATATATATGTAGCCTATTTGTGCATATGTGTGTTATTATATAAAATTAGATTAATATTAATGTGTGAAAGTGTGTAATGAACTATGTATTTAACCTAGGCATATAGCCTATGGTTCATAAACCTGTGTTTATGGCTTAAATGCCAGTGTAGGAGTGTGGTTGGCTTGTATAGCCTAGAAATTGAGTGTGCTTGCTAGAATAGGCTGGGTAGGCCTAGTGAGACTTGACTAGACTAGTATTGACCTAGTTTGACTATTGTAGTTGACTCGGGTCGACCCAGAGTTGACCAAGTTTGACTTGGACCTAGTTGACCTAGATAATTGACCAGGGTTGACTTAGAGTTGACTTTGACTTAGATTGGCCTAGAAATCATGTAAATTGCATCATAAACATCAATTACCTTGTTTTAAACACATTATAACCTGTACTGTTCTATTTAGGACACTGTGACTCCGGTGCAGACATCTGACATTACACTACTCTTTTCAGAGTATCAGGCGAGTACATTCTCTGATAGTTCTCTCATTTATTGCCAGTTACTGTATTTCAGTTCTATTTAGTTTTATGTGATTCTCTGATACCACACGTATGGATATTTCTGGATTCATGTATGCGACACACACACCATGTTATCTGGCCTCTATTACTGGAATCACTGGAATCTATTTCTGGAATCTATTTCTGGAATCATTATATTTTGGCTGGACTCATCTCGATTCTCGTGTCGAATTCTGGATTCACTTGTTTACGGGGCGGGGAAATATTGAGTAAGACATGTAGATATACCCCAAATCTGGAATCTCCCTACTGAAATCTACTGGAAGCATAGCCATCTCTCGCCTGATCAGTGAGAGGTGTGCCTGATTACCCACAGCCGTCTACATGTCAATCTCGGTATTTTAAAACACACTATTAGATTAGCTAGACTCACCTGGATTCTTGATCACTACCTAGAATCATCTGGTACTGGATTCATCTTGTATTAGATTCATCCCGTACTGGATTTAAAGTAGTTTACACTTGTTTTACATTTACTGCCTGGACTTATCATGTTACTTAGTTCAGCTAGATTTATTTACAGTCGTCATTGCCATCATTCTTCTCTTGTTTAGTTACTTTACTTTCCTTGTATCTTACTGTTTCTCTATACCATCACCTGTATACAAACTGCCATATTCATCAATAAAACTGTCTATAACTGCTTTATAGTTTTCTGTCTTTTACTTGGGTTTTCTTGATGAGTTGTACTCGTTTCTGTCCTGACTGGACCTGTTGAAAATTTTATAGATGATTGCCCTGAGGACTCATACCCTACATTTTACTGAGGAGATGGTTTAGCTACCTTTGGCCCCGACACTCAGGAGTGATCGGGATTTAGTTTAGTAGACTTGCATTTATTTTTCATTTAGAGCTTGTTGTATAGATTTGAGACTTGAGATGTATTTGAGATTATTCAGATGTTGTTATTATTTCAGTATTTATTTTTTTGTCTTCAAATTCTTAGTTACAATTCTGTGTTTCTTATCGTGCTTAGACTGTGATTGAGATACACCATATCTTATACTTGTCCTCCGTTCGGAGTTGATCATGATGAGTACATTATATACTGCATGAGTTGATGGTTAGTTAGAGACTTAGAACAGCGTTCTACCGCCGACACTGCGGCGTAGGCTGGGCGCTGTTACGTACTCGTACCCTCACAGTGGGTGCGGGTCGTGACAGTTTGGATGGTTGTTGAAAGTGAAGAAAAATGAGTTCGGTTGTTTGGATTGTTGAAAGTGGAAGTTTGTTGGAGATGTGATAAACCTATGTATGGTTACCCCCAACTTTTTTGTGTGTATAGATAAAAATTACACTAATTTAACAAGTTTATATAAATGTTACACTAATTTTTAAGCTTAAATCTAATAATAATGATGATGATGATAATAGTAATAATTTATTATTAATAATAATAAGAAGAACAAAAAGTAAATTTATTATTAAATATTTAACCCAAATTGTAAATTTGGGTTAAATTACCATATAGTTACTTAATATTAATTAAAAATGTAAATTTTCGTTTTTTATTTGATAATTGCTATTTTTATGTTTATATAAAAAAGAAAAAAAAGAGTTCAGCCCCTAAAATATCCTTGCTTCCAACCGTCCCCCATTCTCTCTCTCCGGACCATCTCTCTCTCTCTCTCGCTGGACACTATTCTTCTTCTTCCTCTCTCTCTCTCTCTCCCTCTCTCTCTCTATGGATCTGGAAGGAGTGGGGGGCCACGCCTACCGCGCGCCACCGCGGCGTCACCATCGTCCTCGCCGTCGTCGACTCAGCCAAGAACGTCATCGACAGACGTCGCCAGCACCGGTGGCCGCGTGGCTCGTCGAGGGTGGGCATCCAGCACCGTTTGGACGCATGGCTCGTCGACACTTCCAAGCCACCTTCACCGTCTCTTCCAGCCGAGTTTCACCGAAAAAATGAGGGAAGTGAGTTGTGAAGGAAACAGCAGGGGACAGGAACTGGCAGTAGTCATGTCATGCATTTTTCATCCCAGTTTCAACTATAACCAAGCACTGGATCACAACCAAGTTTCACCACAATTCCAATAAAGTTGTCACTTTCACTCTACTTTCAGCCTACCAAACAGGTCCTTAATATCCTAAAATTGTATTTCTAAAACTATATAAGCAAAGAACCACAGTGGAGATGCGAATGGACCATTGGTAGGGCTGCCAGGCATGATTGCGACTATAGTAAGGAAATAAGGATTCGTGATGAGATCTAGGGGTGAGCATTATTCGGGTTTGAACCGAATAACGAACCGATCCGAACCGAATTAGCTAATAGGTTCGGTTTTAATTTTTTTCGGGTCAGGGTTGGTTATTGAAACTCACTTATTCGGTTAAAGGGTTCGATTTCGGTTTAAAACCAAAACCGAATAGCTACGTATAATTACTAAAACACCCTCAGCCCTAACCCTAAGTATATAATATATTTTTCATTCTCTCTCCTCTCATTCTTATTTCTCCCTACATAACTCCCTCAACTCCTCTGAAGCATGAAGCCGACGACGGGATCGGAGGAAAAACCCTACACTCACCGTTGTCCGCCTCTCACCGCCGTTCCCAGCCTCTCACCGCCTCTCACTCCACCAGACTCACCACCTATATTCTCACTTCTCACTCTCTCACCATCTCTATTCTCAGTTCTCACTGATCTTCATCTCCTCCACCTATCTCCTCCACCTCCAGCTTCTTTTGAATCTCTCCTCACATATCTCCTCCGGACCACCACCTCGCTCCGGATCTCATCCACCTCCGAATCCGGATCTAGATCTCCTCCACCTCACTCCGGAATACCCAAATGCGATTCCATCTTATAAGTTTGTTTTTTTTTTCTGTTAATTTTTTTCTTTTTTTTCTTTTGTTAATTTCTTTTTCTTTTGTTTATTTCTAATTATTTTTCTCTCTGATATGGGTATATGTCGTGTATTTAGTTTACAAGCCTTCACTTTTTGCTCTGATTGATGTTTCAAATCTACTTGTTATCCATGCAGATTTTATATAGCTAATGCCTACAGTGGAATTTTTATGTATAGTATTTAAGCAATGTACACTATGAGCAATGCATATGTGAGGGTGAGCAATAATTTGTTTTTACTGAGCAATGTTACTACAAGTATGTAGCTACGATTACATGTAATAATTTGTGTGTCTAGACCCTAGACTGGACCTTTTTTTCTTCTAATTATTTGTCAGTGTTTTTTTAATTATTTGTGATCTTCCAGTGTTATGTATAGATTTTTCTGAACCGGCCCATTCAAAGAGCAGTTTGGAAGTATATGTAATTGGCCCATTTTCGGCTTTAGAATTATATTTATTATTGAGATTTTTTTGAAGTCCAGCATCCTTTATTTGGGTTCGGCCCATTTGCAATAAAAATAGCCCAACCGAATAAACCGAGCCAATGAATTCGGTTCGATTTAAAACGGTTCTTCCTGCATTCGGTTCGGTTTCAGTTCTGTGTTTTCAAACTTCGGTTAATTCGGTTTTCAATATTTCAGTTCGGTCGAAACCGATTATATATATATATATATATATATATATATATATATATATATATATATATAAATATATATATATATAATCGAAATATATATATATATATATATATATATATATATATATATATATATATATATATATATATATATATATATATTGAGATCACATGTGTGTACTTGTGATATATATATATATATTGAGATCACATGTGTGTACTTGTGATGTATATGATTATTCTTTATATTAATGCAATAAAATATATAAAATTGAAATAGACAGCGTTGTTTCTAGAAGACTTTTAATTTTTCATTCCTCGTTCTCTCTTTGAATGGAATTTATGGTCTTCTTTCAACCCAATTGAACTTTGAAATGGTACACTTATTTATATATTTTGGATGGATGGTACTTAGGACACTTGGATGTCAATTTCTTTCCATTGGTTTTCTTCTCTTTGATTAATTAAGGTGGCATTTTTCTCATTCTTGACTTGGAAAATGGATGGTTTTAACAATAATGTGTTGTAAATACAACAAGCTTTATATGCTATGCAATTTCGCTTTCCTTCTTTTTCACATGATAGTTTTGTTTCACACACAAAAAAATGACATCCAAAACAAGCCATAGAACTGTGTGATTAAGTGCCCCACTTCAGGGCACAAAGCAGAGAATTTATTGATTTATCAATTGACAGTGGTAAATGGTGAATCCGTTTAATAATAATATAAGAGATATTTTAGCAAATATTTTTATTAAAATTATAGGAACTAATATATACCTCCATTTTTTTTCAAAAAAAAACTGGCAAATACTCCTATTCATTTGTATGTAATAATTTTTTTTAAAATATATTCCCACTATTTAACCAAAATTTAGAAAAATATTCTATAATATAATAACATATAGTAATATCTTACTAGTTTTGACAAATCATATCTTACTAAGGCAGTGGTGAATGGTGAGTCCGTTCAATAATATAATAATATATAGTAATATTTTGCTATTTTTAACAATCATATATATATATATATATATATATATATATATATATATATATATATATATATATTATTTATTATTATTATTATTATTATTATTATTATTATTATTATTACACTTTTGGTGTTACACTATACAATTGGGCTTATCATTAACTACTGCGGCGAACCCGTCCTAGTGAAAATGTATGGTTTTCGAGATGTCCGCTCTCCTAACTTTGAAATTTTTTAAACTGTTTGGTGTATTAAGAAAAAATATTTTTTGTTTATTCGAAGATTCAAGAAAGTAAATATATAGTAAAAGAATAAAATTTAGTTAAGAACACACAGATTGTGCTCTTAGGCTTCGTTTCTAATCACTACTTACAGAAACTTCTAAAACAACAAATATAAAAAACTGAGACAAACCCAACATATGTTGCTAGCGAACTAGGTTTCTACTACCAATTATGCTATTTGGCTCCCAAAATATTTGGGTGATGCCATCTTCTATTATGTAACATCTGACATAACAGCTTGTTGGAGTGGGTGGGGTTCCCAACCTATGTGGAGAAGACCCCGGAGTGCGACGAGCGCCGTTCGTGTGTCGAAGAAGCTCGGGAAGTAGGCGACGCGGAGTCGCTGCTGCTGCTGCTGCTCCATGGGAGGTTCTGGAACAGGGGATCCGAGTTCGGGCCGAACTCGGTCCCATGGCGAGTTCGGGCCGAACTCGGTCTGGCTCCTCCAGAATGTTGGCGTGAGGTTCTGTTTGCTCGACACAGAGTTCTGGCCGAACTCTGTGTCGTCGGGGGCTGAAGCGGATTTTAGGATGAGTTTTCATCATTGGATCTAATCCAACGGTCCAGGTTTGCTGCGGGATTAGGGAGTTATATTGGGATTTCCCAACCCTAATTCATAACGCATCATTACGCATTGGAATACAAGTTTGAGAGAGGAAGGAGGCAAGAGTGCCATTGCAACTTCGGAGAAGAAGACGGAAGATTGAAGGTCGCTATTCGAAGGAGATCGTGTTCGGGTAATCTCTACTCGTCGTTCTCGCTCTTCGTAGCCTTGTAATCATTGTTCTTATCTCTGAGTGTTGTGGGGATCCGATTTGGATCGGGAGGAGTTTGTAGAGGGTGTAATTCTTCTATTCCATTAGTGGAGACTTCTCAGGGTTGGACTCCGATCGTCCCGTGGTTTTTCCCGCAAGGGTTTTCCACGTCAAAAATTCTCTGTGTCTGCGTGGATTATTTTGTGTGTTTGTTTTTGGGTTCGTGCGTTGTATTGCTCGGTCCTCTCGCAGGTACTCTCCGGTTTGGGGAAAGGTTTCCGCGCTTCTTTCCCAACAGAGTGGTATCAGAGCCAGGTTCTGGAATTCAGAAGGGTGTCAGTAGTTGACAGAGAAACCAGAGAGGAGAGATGGACGCGAAGCCGGTGCACATGGTGAACCTGAACGGCACAAACTATCATTATTGGCGGAACAAGATGAAAGATTTGCTGTTTGTCAAGAAGCTGCATCTACCCGTGTTTGCATCCGAGAGGCCCAGTGATAAATCCGAGGAGGACTGGACATTCGAGCATATACAGGTGTGTGGGTACATACGACAGTTTGTTGATGAGAACGTGTACAACCACGTTGCCAATATTGAGCACGCGAAGACGTTGTGGGATAAGCTGGAATCCTTGTATGCGAAGAAGACCGGGGTAAACAAGTTGTTCCTGATCCGAACGATGATGGGTCTGCGGTACAAGGATGGGGCGTCTATTTCGGATCACTTGAGTGAGTTTCAGGGCGTGGTTGACCAGCTATCTTCTATGGGAGTCAAGTTCGACGACGAAGTTCAGGGACTGTAGCTGCTGTGTACATTGCCAGACTCGTGGGAGACCGTACGAGTATCTATGATCGCTTCTGCTCCAGAGGGCGTGGTCAGTCTGGAGTTTGCCAAGAGCGGGGTGTTGAATGAAGAGATGCGGAGACGTTCTCAGGGCACTTCATCCACATCCTACCACTCAGAGGCACTTGTTTCAGAGAGCCGCGGAAGGGGCAAAAGTAGGGGTCCAGGTGGTGGCAGAGACAAGAGCAGGAGGAAGTCCAAGGGTCGGTACGACGACTCGGAGTGTTACCATTGCGGTAAGAAGGGCCATATCAAGCGGAATTGTTTCGCTTGGAAGAGAGAGAAGAAGGGCGACAAGGGGAAGCAAGAAGAGAACACTACAGCGGCGGCCTCGGTGCATGGAGGCGATGTGATCGTCGTAGGTGATGAGGTCATTACTAACCTCGCCTGCGATGACAATTCTTGGCTGGTGGACTCAGGGGCTTCAGCACATGTATCTCACAATAGGGCACTGTTTGCCAGTTACACGACAGGAGACTGTGGCGGGTTGAAGATGGGCAACGGAGATGTGTCGAAGGCGGTTGCCGTTGGAGATGTGCATTTGAGAACGAAGACGGGTGCAGTTCTTGTTCTCAAGGATGTTCGTCATGTCCCTGATATCCGTTTCAACCTGGTGTCGGTTGGAAGGTTGGATGACGAGGGATTCTTCAGTCTCTTCGGGAACAGTTAGTGGAAGCTTTCCAGGGGTTCGTTGGTGATTGCCAGAGGAAGCAAGAAGTCCGGTCTCTACTATATGGAGGGGAGCGCAGAGGGGGCACAGAAGGTGAACGCAGTTAGTGATGCGTCTACCGAGTTGTGGCACAGGCGGCTCGGCCATATCAGCGACCTACTTGGTGAACAGGAAAGTGATTCCGGGGCTCAAGTCTACAAAGTTGGAGAAGTGCACGCACTGTTTAGCTGGGAAGCAAAATAGGGTGTCTTTCCAAAGTCACCCAAGTTCGAGGAAGCCGGCGTTGCTCGAGTTGATT
The DNA here is from genome assembly GCA_029216955.1 of Iris pallida. Lineage (NCBI taxonomy): Eukaryota > Viridiplantae > Streptophyta > Magnoliopsida > Asparagales > Iridaceae > Iris > Iris pallida. The sequence goes on along the minus strand of JANAVB010032819.1, from coordinate 1,297,500 downwards.
CACTCGGATGTCTGCGGTCCTATGAAGGTAAAATCTCTTGGTGCTGCTTCTTACTTTGTAACTTTCATTGACGACTGTTCCAGGAAGGTTTGGGTCTATGCCTTAAAGACCAAGGATCAGGTGCTGCCTACTTTCAAGGAGTTTCAGGCCTCTGTTGAAAGGGAGACGGGCAAGAAGTTGTTGTGTGTTCGGTCCGACAATGGCGACGAATACATCGGTCCCTTTGATGCGTATTGCAGAGAGCAAGGGATACGACACCAGAAGACTCCGCCAAAGACACCTCAGCTCAATGGTGTAGCGGAGCGCATGAACAGGACACTGATGGAGAGGGTGCGGTGTTTGTTGTCAGAAGCAAACTTGCCGGACAGTTACTGGGGTGAGGCTCTTCTCACAGCTGCTTATGTTATTAATTTGTCTCCTAGTGTTCCTTTGCAGGGTGATGTGCCTAATAAAGTATGGTACGGCAAAGAGCCGTCATACAATCACATGCGGGCGTTTGGTTGTAAAGCCTTCGTGCATGTACCGAAGGACGAGAGGACCAAACTTGAGCCGAAGACGAGGCGATGCGTCTTTGTCGGCTACGGTCGGGATGAGTTTGGCTATAGACTCTACGACCCAGTGGAAGGAAAGCTCTACAGAAGCAGGGACGTGGTGTTCGTCGAGGATCAGACCATGACCAACACTCAGGATTCCGAGATGCCTTCTGAGGCTGAGGAATTGCTTGAGTTAGAGTCATTTCGCTTCGAGCAGTTTCTAGAGGACATCGCAGAGGATCCAGTTATGGGGGAGCCGGTACATGGAGTTGCTCCCAACCTTGATCATCAGCCTGCTGATGGTGGTCAGGGTGTCCCTCAGGAGGATGAGCATGCCAGAGAGGTAGTTCCTGAAGGGGCGGAGGCTGTCGGTATACAGCCAGCACCAGTGGCTCCACTGAGAAGGAGTGACAGGGATCGTCGACCATCTACGAGATACTCACCGGATGAGTATGTGCTATTGACTGACGGGGGAGAGCCCGAAAGTTTTGCAGAGGCTATGGAAGACGAACACAGGCAGGAGTGGATGGAGGCTATGCAGGAGGAGATGAGTTCCTTGCACACCAATTCCACTTATGATCTGGTGCGGTTGCCAAAGGGAAAGAAGGCTTTGAAGAATCGATGGGTGTTCAGAGTGAAGCAGACGGAAGATGCTACTCGCCCTCGATACAAAGCAAGGCTGGTAGTCAAAGGCTACGGTCAGCGGAAAGGCGTGGATTATGATGAGATCTTTTCGCCTGTCGTCAAGCATTCGTCTATTTGGGTGGTGCTAGCATTAGCAGCCAGTCTCGACTTGGAGGTCGAGCAGATGGACGTGAAGACGGCATTCCTCCACGGTGATCTTGAGGAAGAGTTGTACATGGAGCAGCCAGAGGGATTCTGTGAGAAGGGCAAGTCACATTTGGTCTGCCGGTTGAGGAAGAGCTTGTATGGTCTGAAGCATGCTCCGAGGCAGTGGTACAGGAAGTTCGAGTCGTTTATGGGGGAGCATGGTTATGCACGGACGACGTCGGATCATTGTGCATTTGTGAGGTATTTTGCCGATAATGATTTCATCATTTTGTTGCTCTATGTAGATGATATGCTATTAGTGGGTCGGAATGTCACTAGGATAGCGGAGTTGAAGCGCCAACTGGGCGCAGCCTTCTCCATGAAGGATTTGGGCACAGCGAAGACTATTCTTGGGATGGAGATCAGCCGAGAGAGAGAGAGTCCAAGCTGCTACACTTGTCCCAAAAGAAGTACATTCACCGGGTACTTCAGCGTTTCGGGATGGACGGGTCGAAGAAAGTGAGTTCCCCCCTCGCGGCTCACTTTAAGCTCACTGAGGAACAGTGTCCATCTACCGAGGACGAAAAGGAAGATATGGAGCGGGTTCCATATGCCACAGCTGTGGGGAGCCTTATGTATGCCATGGTGTGTACGAGGCCAGATATTGCTCATACAGTTGGTACGGTTAGCAGGTATCTTTCAAATCCTGGAAGGGTACATTGGAGTGCGGTCAAGTGGATTCTGCGATATCTTCAGGGCACTGCTGGTTGGAGACTTTCCTTTGGTGGTGACGAGCCGAAGCTGGTTGGGTATACCGACGCTGATATGGCTGGAGATGTAGACACGAGGCGATCGACTTCGGGCTACGTGATGATGTTTGCGGGAGGAGCAGTGTCGTGGCAG
>JANAVB010032819.1:1270293-1290293 GCA_029216955.1 Iris pallida | reverse complement strand
GATGTCGTCTTCCACACTTTTCCTAATTTCATCTCTGAGTTCATCACTAACAAATAAATGAAATGCATAAAAACTTGACAAAGAGGTCAAATGTATTTACCATTGACTCCTCTACTTCAGCAAAAGATCTTTACCGCAAGTATGTTTTGTCAAAAACTTAGCTCTATTTGTTGCATTTCTTTGACTAATTTTCTGAAAACAATTAATAGTGTATGAATGACAAGCAAAAGGCAATATAAAAGATCAAAACTGCAAGTCAATTTTAAAACAACAATTGTATAGTGCTAAAGATATAGCAGGAATATTAATGAATAAAAATGTCTTTTAAAAAGTTATACATTACAGAAAATACCTGAAAATTATCTGAACCGAAGTACTCTATCAAAAACTTCCAATCTTCGGGTGCCATGAAAAATGGAAAAGTAACTTTAAACACAATCTATTGAATAAATGGGTGCCATGATTTTCCTTCAAGATAATAGTTCGAGACCGACAGAAATATACCATTATCACACAGGAAGGGAAAGGAGCAGGTACCATCATTTTCAAGTTTCCACCCTTGGGAAATTTTTAACGAATTGATGGCTGCAACATGTTTCGTCAATCTTCATCAGTCTAAAATCTGAAGCACGGCTACAGAAAATAGAGAAATTTGTTTGAGAAAATTAAGTTTCAAGTTTATTTTCAGTCTTATTATTTTAATAGCTATGATAAGTACAAACACAAGGAGACTAAAGAAGAGACTATTAAGCATTTCGTTAATGTATTAAACCAATACTTGCATGCCAAAGCTTGCATTCATGTCATAGAAAATAAATCATGAATAACTAAAGGATAATTGAAAGTTTGTACGTTTGTCAATTCAAATATCTATACCTCATCGATTGAAAACAAAGAAAGCATAAAGACTCACTATTAGACACTTACTGATATAAGAGACCATTGTAAGTAGGAAACATAAATTAACAATCCAACTTAGTAAAGGAAACACCAACCTTTATTTCATTAGCTCCATTTGTGCAAATTTGGAAGCACCCTTTAAAACTGTCACTTTAATGGTAGAAAAAACATAAAAGAACAAGCTGACACAAGAACCTAAACTTTCCTAAGCTTAATACTTTCATATGCAACTTTTCTAATTCTTCTAAGTAGTTTCTTTGTTTTATCTAGATACTGCAATAAACAAACTTTAATGATCAATGACAAAACACAGTCCTCCGGTTAAGATAGAAACAAATAGAGCCGAAGAGATTGAAATGATTTACAAAAGCATAAGTTATAATACTTAAATATCAAAAATTCGTAATGCAAATCAAGAAATATTTACCTCACTAATCTACTTTGCCACAACAAGTAAAAGACTACACAGATGCATAAAGAGAGAAAGAAATAGAATTAACACTAAAATTTAGTAGTATTAAAATCAGAAATAAATTTATAACATAAAATAGACATATTACTCAAACAAGTGGTAGTCAATAACTCAAACAATAAACTTCACTGCATATTGGCAGCATATCCAGAGCATATACTTAACACATTTGCATCACTGCCACATTTTACATATCCACTGCATTTACATATCCCCTGCAATCATGAACCAATGCCATACCCCTTACAGATATTAGTATCAGAACATATACTGTCCTACAACACTCACTAACTTCACTGCATTTACTAGAATGTCTTGCATTAGGACATGTTCTGCAACCGCCTATTGCATTCCATGCACTTTCATGTTCTGCATCACTCTTTGCATTGATGCATCTGTCATGCATATCTTTCCATGCATTCCTGCATACTGTCCAGGTATCAGATGTCACGCCCCAGAACCAGAATACTAGAGAGCGGGGGCAGACATAGCCAGCTACGTATATTGAAATGGAAACCACCTCGATATACGGTCACGGCTGTCTAGATATATGAGGGTTTTCTACAAGCCAACAGTCTCTTATGGTCATGAACAAGCCTAGTGTCTCAATCACCACAAGTAAGTAAAGTCGCAAGATGTATGATCATTAAATATACAATAATAAGGCGTCCCAAATATTACATATTCAGCTGATCATGAAGCTAGTCGTTACAAAATGTTAGGACTAGCAAGAGTTTAGTCATACATGATCAACCCTAGGATTTGTCAATCATGTTTACAGCCCGTAGGCAGACAGTAAGTAAAAGTGCTCCGAGCTAACAGGTGCTCGTCGGCTAAACGCCTCAAAAGAATAATTTTTACAATAGAGTGAGCGAAACAAAATAGAAAACCCACTCTTGGCCCGGATTCCGTCTAGTGTTCACCATTAGGCTGGAAGCTTGGTAGATCCTCGGGAGCTGCTCCGAAATCTGGCCACACAAAACCAGCTGGGTCAACCCCAGAAAGAGCAAGTGCCACAAGGGGGCCACGAAATAAGAACAAAAGCCAGCAATCAGCACAGAAAATCTAATATTAAAACTAAAATTACGAAAACATGTCAGGATGACATACTACGAGATAACCATGAAACTATTCCGATAGCCAGGTTACAACCCGTAAACCAAACAAGGACCGGGGTTGTATCCCTTCGTCTGAACAGAGCTTGGTTTCCCACCAATTGCTCGGCAAGATAAGTAATGTAAGAAATCAAGACAGGGAGCAAATCTGTACTGGATCAAGACATGGCTAAACTGGTTATACCTCATTCAATCAATCACGGCCAAGCAGATACTACGGCTTACTACTTTAACTAACTAGGGTTATCACAGGCCTAATTACTAACAAGATGCAGTGAGATTGTTCCACAGCCACAAGCCCTGCAGACCATCCAGGCTACCCAGGACGAAAGATTAGGGTTGAATTCAGGTGGGTACATCGCCCAGAAGATAAATGTACCCTTAGGTGACTTAGAGGGTGCAACACTCGACGGTGCGCTGGAAATGTGCCCTACTCGACGGCAGGCTACAGATCCCAAGAGCGCCCAGGTAACGGGATTGCCTGTAGCTGTGTCATCTCTTCATGACTACTGTGTTATTCTAGTTATTACCCTTAATCCATTTTAGTAGGTACTCCTGACCGTGGTACTCAGGAGTCCCATCCTAGACATGATGCAAGACAGGACAAGTGGATTTAACAAGAAAGCAAGAAAGAACCACCCACGGTGTCAAGACAGGTCAAGTAACAGCATTAAAATAAATCATGTCAGGGTACTTGTCAGGAGTGCGCCACGACGGACCACTATTATGTCAGGTCGGTCATGTCAGGAGTGCACCACTACGGGTCACTGTCGTGTTATGCAAGTTCCTTGCCATACCAAGCCATGTACAATAGTCATTCCAAACATATTAAGTAAAATTAAGTTCATGACAAAAGGCGTAAGGATATAAAATGGACATAAAATATCTAACAAAATATCAAAATACGGGCCAGGGGGATGCGTACGCATAAAAGCACGCACGCAGGGGGAATGCATACGCAATAAAACACGCACGCAGGAGGGCAGCGTACGTGAAAGTCACGCACACAGGAGAACTGTGTTCGTGAAAAGTCATGCACGCTCAAGGGGCACAGTGTACGTGAAAGTCATGCACACTCGGGAAGCAGCGTACGTGAAAAGTCACGCACACTCCAGGAAGCAGCTGCGTAAAAGTCACGCACGCTCCAGGAAGCAGCTGCGTGAAAAGTCACGCACGCTCCAGGAAGCAGCTGCGTTAAAAGTCACGCACGCTCCAGGAAGCAGCTGCGTGAAAAGTCACGCAGGCTTACTCAAGGCAGCGTACGTAAGAAAGTCACGCACGCAGGCTCAAGGAGACACGCTTCCAACAGGAAGCGTACTCAAGTCTGCGTACGCAGCGCTAAAGAGCGCGTGTAGCTCAGTGTGCGTGAGCTAAGAAGCTCTGCACACTGCTCACTGTCTCCCCCAAACAGCAAGAACACCATGACAGAACCCAAAATTTCACCAGTTCATAACTTGGCCATCCGAACTCCAAATCCGGATTTCCAAGGCTCCATCTTGGGTGAAACTGAAAGCTCTTCCACACAGAAACATCAGAACTCATAGAAAACCAACTAAAATAGATCAAAACATGCAAAAATCCGAAAATAGGAAGACTTAGATCTAGAACAATGGAGACTCCAAATCATAAAAAAACCAAGAACTAATGTTGATCTCCATGTCCTAAACTAGCAAATGGACAAAGAAAATATGGTTCTCATGTGGTGGCAAGATGCACTTGCCTAATGGTTGGGGAGTTGTGTGGAGGAAGAAAAAGAAGAAGAAATTAATGGTGGTTATGAAGAGAGAGAAGAGGTTGGTGGAATTATAAAGAGGGTGTTGTGGTGTGTTTGAGGGTGTAGCATAGGGCTAGGGTGTTCCAACACATAAAACCGAACCAAACCGAACCAACCCAATAAAACCAAGCCATGCCAAAAACCTAAAATATGAGAAATATCGAAATTTCCCAAGTCGAGAAAAATAAAATACATGCCAAAATCCAGATACGAGTATAAATACAAAATACGGGAAATACAGGAAATGAGGGTGACAACTCTATCCACCTTAAAAGAATTCCGTCCTCGAAATTTAATCAAGGAGCTAGAGATTGTCACGACAAGCTACACTAAGCACAGGCAAGTTACACTAAGCAGTACAATCATACAATCATACAATGCAAGCAAGGAAAGGAAAACGTAAGGCATAAGGAAGACATTATACCTCACGAGTCAAACAGGTAGAGATATCGCGATCGGATGTCGTCCTCACGCTCCCACGTTGACTCACCTAGAGAGTGATGACCCCAAGCAACACGGACTAATTTAATAGTCTTGTTCTTGAGTATCTTCTCCCTCCGGTCCAAAATAGACACGGGCCTCTCCTTATACGAAAGGTTGGTACCAACAACCAATTTCGAATGGTCTAGGATGTGGCTCGGGTCTGGAATATACCATCGTAATTGGGACACATGGAATACATCATGCACCTCACTTAGCGACGGCGGAAGAGCGAGACGATAGGATACATCTCCTACTCGCTCTAGAATATCGAAAGGCCCTATATACCTAGGACTAAGCTTTCCCCGCACGCCGAAGCGAATGACGCCGCGGTTAGGCGAGATCCTAAGGAATACATGGTCGCCGATAGCAAATTCTAAGGGACGCCGATGAGCATCGGCCCAATGGCGCTGGCGGTCCTGGGCAACTCGGAGGTGATCTCTGACCTTCCTGACCACTTCAATTGTCTGGGCAATCATCTCTGGACCAAGCATCTGCCTCTCTCCGACATCATCCCATGCTAGCGGGGATCTGCACTTCCTGCCATAGAGAGCCTCGAAGGGTGCCATCTGGATACGGGTCTGATAACTGTTGTTGTACGAAAATTCTACCAGGTGCAGATGATTCTTCCATGAACCACCGAAGTCAAGGGTACAAGATCTCAACATATCTTCAAGAGTCTGGATTGTGCGCTCTGATTGACCATCCGTTTGTGGGTGATAAGCTGAGCTGAACTGAAGACGAGTCCCCAAACTCTTCTGCAAGCTGCGCCAAAAGTGTGATGTGAATCTTGAATCCCTGTCTGAGGTGATGCTGACTGGCACACCGTGAAGCCTGACGATCCGCCTGAGGTATATCTCTGCTAGCTGCGCCGTCGACTGCCCAACTCTGAATGGGAGAAAGTGTGCCACCTTGGTAAGCCTGTCCACAATTACCCAAATAGCATCTCTGCCGGCCGGAGATCTGGGCAATCCGGTCACGAAATCCATGGTTATATGCTCCCATTTTCATTCTGGGATCGGTAAGGGTTGAAGAAGTCCAGCGGGCCTCTGATGTTCAGCTTTAACCTGTTGGCAAACCAAACACCGAGAGACAAACCGGGCTATCTCCCTCTTCATTCCATTCCACCAAAAGTGCTGACGAATATCACGGTACATCTTCGTACCACCCGGATGAATAGAATACTGTGAACTATGGGCTTCGGTCATGACTTCCTGTCTGATATCTCCACTGGGTACACAAAGACGAGTGCCGTGCCGAAGTGTACCGTCTTCATGGATACATAACTCTGACCTTCTTCCTGCTTCACACTCTGCTCTGAGTCGCTGGAGCTTAGAATCTGCTGACTGTGCCACCCGGATTCTCTCAACTATGCTGGACTGAACCTGTAGACTAGCCATCAATGCTATACTGGTAGGAAGAACCACTTCAATTCCCATCTTCTGAAGATCTGCCAATAATTCTGGTTGCGCCGTCAGGAAATAAACTCCGGCTCTCCTGCTCAATGCATCTGCTACAACGTTGGCCTTCCCGGGATGATACTGCAAATCCACATCATAATCCACCAAGAGCTCGAGCCATCTTCTCTGCCGCATATTAAGGTCCTTCTGGGTGAAAACATACTTCAGGCTCTTATGATCAGTAAAGATCTCCACTCTATCTCCGTACAAGTAGTGTCTCCACAACTTCAAAGCAAACACTACCGCCGCTAATTCCAAGTCGTGGGTCGGGTAATTCTTCTCATGATCACGAAGTTGGCGTGACGCATAAGATATTACCTTCCCATGCTGCATCAAGACACACCCCAATCCTCTGCCTGAAGCGTCGCAATAAACTGTGAATCCTCCGGTCCCATTTGGAAGGGTGAGAATGGGAGCCGTTATCAAACCTCGCTTCAACTTCTCAAATGATTCCTGACACTCTGCTGTCCAAACAAACGGCACATCTTTACGGGTCAACTCGGTCATCGGCGCTGAAATCCTTGCAAAATCTGAAACGAACCGCCGGTAGTAGCCGGCCAATCCAAGGAAGCTGCGAACCTCTGCCACTGAGCTGGGTACCGGCCATGACTCGATAGCCACAATCTTCTGGGGATCCACTTCCACTCCTCCTCGGGTAATGATGTGACCCAAATATGAAATGCGATCGAACCAGAACTCGTATTTACTGAACTTGGCGTACAACTGATGCTCCATAAGCGTCTGAAGGACGATTCTGAGATGCTGCTCATGCTCTGCTTCACTCTTACTGTAGACTAGGATGTCATCTAGGAACACGATCACGAATTGATCCAAGTAAGGCATGAAAATGCGATTCATGAGGTCCATGAATACGGCCGGCACATTGGTTGCTCCAAAGGGCATAACAAGGAACTCCCAATATCCATACCTCGATCTGAATGCTGTCTTCGGAATGTCCTGCTCTTTGACTCTGATCTGGTGGTATCCCGACCACAAGTCGATCTTCGAGAACACTGAAGCCCCTCTGAGTTGATCAAACAAGTCATCTATCCTCGGAAGAGGGTATCTGTTCTTGATTGTCACCGAATTCAAGGTACGATAATCAACATATAGCCTGGACGTACCATCCTTCTTTTTCATAAGAAGCATCGGGGCTCCCCAAGGTGATCCACTTGTACGGATGAATCCCTTGGTCCTCAGTTCTTCAATCATCTTGTACAAAATCTCCAACTCTGAAGGTGCCATCCTGTAGACTCGTTCTGACACTGGTGCTGTCCCGGAAATCAAGTCTATAGTGAACTCAATCTCCCGCTCTGGCGGCATCCCGGGAAGCTCCTCTGGAAAGACATCTGGAAACTCTTCAACTATCCGGGGTAACTGCATTGCTGCTACTGCCATCCGCAATACTGGAGAAGACGGCTCCACTGCGCCTCTGGAAAACGAAAACTCTGGCTCGCCGGGGATACTAAAGACAACTCTGTCAATATGGCAGTCTATCCTAGCATACTGGTTCCTCAACCAATCCATGCCTAGGACTACATCATAGTCTGCCATAGGAAACTCTATGAATCTAGCGGGGAACTCCCTACCGCTAACTACGATCCGACACGAGGAAAACACTCGATCTACTCCCACAAGACCATTACCAGTAAGTATATTAAGCCTCACTGATAATGACTCAGGCTCCAATCCTATCCGTGTCGCGAATCGTGCAGACATGAATGAATGCGATGCACCAGAATCAAACAATACCGAAGCTGGAAAGGAGTTGGCGCGAATAGTACCTGCCACTACCTCACCTGGTGCAACTTCTTCTTCCATGGCCATCATCATGGCCTGACCTTGTCCTCTGGCTGCTGGTCCCCTCTGCTGGAAACCTCTCTGCCTATTCTAGGTCTGAGCTTGGGCTTGTGCATACTGCTGGGGGTGCTGTTGCTGGAATGCCTGAGACTGAGGCGGCAAGGGCCTCGAAGATTGATACCGCTGCTGCTGAACTGGTGCTGGGGCCGGTCCTCTCACCGAAGAACTGGAAGGGTTGGATTCTGATGAACCACCCCTATTCAGGCAAGCCCCTATCCTATGATCTGCCGCTCCATAAGCTAGGCATAATCCCTGCGCCCTGCGACAATCTACCACCACATGCCCTGGCTTACCGCAATGAGAACATCCCATCGCGGAAGTCTGCTTCTGCTTCTGCTGCTGCGGGTACGTCAGGGTCGAATGCTGAACCGACGTTACTGAGGCCGCCCGTCTCGGAGTTCCAATGGTCAATCCCCTAGCTGCCGGGGCTGGAGCTGATGATTGGTGCATCTGACTGTGGGACCGCTTCCTACTTCCGGCCCTGTCCACGATCCTCTGGGAGGTGTACTCATGCCTCCTAGCTGCTCTCAAGACTGCATCGAACGTCCAGTGCTCGAACTGCTCAACCGCCAACAAGATCTCCAAATGCAGTCCCTGCTGGAACCGCTGGGCCCTATCAAACTCGGTCGCCACCAAGGTGGGGGCAAACCTACTGAGTCTAGAAAACTCCGATGCATAACTGTCGACTGGTCTGCCTCCTTGCTTCAAGTTGGTAAATCTGGTCTGCAGGTCGTACCGAGCCACAGCATCAAAATACTTCGTCTGGAATCTCTCTCTAAATACTGCCCAAGCAATGGGTGCCACTAATCCTATGGCCTGCGCCGCCCACCAATTGCGAGCTAAATCCAACAACTGCAGGCGTACCACCGCCACCTTCTCATTCTCGGGTGTCCTGGCTGCTTCCAGAATCACCTCGGTATCCTGAAGCCATGCATCCGCGGCAATCGCATCCTCGGTGCCGTCGAAGAAAGGAGGGTTCAATCGCTTGAAACTGTTGGCCGCCTGGTTCCCTGGATGTCCGCCTCGGGTCAAAGCATCTTGAACTGTCTGGTGCAGGGCGTCACTTCGACGATCCTGGGAAGCTATCAAGGTTCTGATGAGGCCTACTAAGGTACCATCATCTGGATCCGCAGGCTGGATGGACCGAACTGGTGACTCTCCTCCAGTAGGTATTACTCTGGAGGCAACTCCGGAATGCTGGGCTTGATCTCCAGGTTGCTGCTGGTCCACGGGAGGTGCTCTTCCTTGCTGATCGGCAGGGTCAGGTACAGTACCGCTGAAGAAGATGACACAGGAAAACAATAAGGAAGGACCAGGACAGATCAACGATACAAGCATGTAATCAGGTCAAGAATTTCAGGGATTTAAAAATACGGGCGGAGATCAAGGGCGAATACTGATTCAGACATCTATCTGGTAAACCCCCACACATCTTGATTTACAAGACCTGCATGGGCCACCACTTAAACCATGTCACGCCCCAGAACCAGAATACTGGAGAGCGGGGGCAGACATAGCCAGCTACATATATTGAAATGGAAACCACCTCGATATACGGTCACGGCTGTCTAGATATGTGAGGGTTTTCTACAAGCCAACAGTCTCTTATGGTCATGAACAAGCCTAGTGTCTCAATCACCACAAGTAAAGTTGCAAGATATATGATCATTAAATATACAATAATAAGACGTCCCAAATATTATATATTCAGTTGATCATGAAGCTAGTCGTTACAAAATGTTAGGACTAGCAAGAGTTTAGTCATACATGATCAACCCTAGGATTTATCAATCATGTTTACAGCCCGTAGGCAGACAGTAAGTAAAAGTGCTCCGAGCTAACAGGTGCTCGTCGGCTAAACGCCTCAAAAGAATAATTTTTACAATAGAGTGAGCGAAACAAAATAAAAAACCCACTCTTGGCCCGGATTCCGTCTAGTGTTCACCATTGGGCTGGAAGCTTGGTAGATCCTTGGGAGCTGCTCCGAAATTTGGCCACACAAAACCAGCTGGGTCAACCCCAGAAAGAGCAAGTGCCACAAGGGGGCCACGAAATAAGAACAAAAGCCAGCAATCAGCACAGAAAATCTAATATTAAAACTAAAATTACGAAAACATGTCAGGATGATATACGACGAGATAACCATAGAACTATTCCGATAGCCAGGTTACAACCCGTAAACCAAACAAGGACCGGGGTTGTAACCCTTCGTCTGAACAGAGCTTGGTTTCCCACCAATTGCTCGGCAAGATAAGTAATGTAAGAAATCAAGACAGGGAGCAAATCTGTACTGGATCAAGACATGGCTAAACTGGTTATACCTCATTCAATCAATCACGGCCAAGCAGATACTACGGCTTACTACTTTAACTAACTAGGGTTATCACAGGCCTAATTACTAATAAGATGCAGTAAGATTGTTCCACAGCCACAAGCCCTGCAGACCATCCAGGCTACCCAGAACGAAAGATTAGGGTTGAATTCAGATGGGTACATCGCTCAGAAGACAAATGTACCCTTAGGTGACTTAGAGGGTGCAACACTCGACGGTGAGCTGGAAATGTGCCCTACTCGACGGCAGGCTACAGATCCCAAGAGCACCCAGGTAACGGGATTGCCTGTAGCTGTGTCATCTCTTCATGACTACTGTGTTATTCTAGTTATTACCCTTAATCCATTTTAGTAGGTACTCCTGACCGTTGTACTCAGGAGTCCCATCCTAGACATGATGCAAGACAGGACAAATGGATTTAACAAGCAAGCAAGAAAGAACCACCCACGGTGTCAAGACAGGTCAAATAACAGCATTAAAATAAATAATGTCAGGGTACTTGTCAGGAGTGCGACACGACGGGCCACTATTATGTCAGGTCAGTCATGTCAGGAGTGCACCACTACGGGTCACTGTCGTGTTATACAAGTTCCTTGCCATACCAAGCCATGTACAATAGTCATTCCAAACATATTAAGTAAAATCAAGTTCATGACAAAAGGCGTAAGGATATAAAATGGGCATAAAATATCTAATAAAATATCAAAATACGGGCCAGGAGGATGCGTACGCATAAAAGCACGCACGCAGGGGGAATGCATACGCAATAAAACACGCACGCAGGAGGGCAGCGTACGTGAAAGTCACGCACGCAGGAGAACTGCGTTCGTAAAAAGTCACGCACGCTCAAGGGGCACAGTGTACGTGAAAGTCACGCACACTCGGGAAGCAGCGTACGTGAAAAGTCACGCACACTCCAGGAAGCAGCTGCGTGAAAAGTCACGCACGCTCCAGGAAGCAGCTGCGTAAAAAGTCACGCACGCTCCAGGAAGCAGCTGCGTGAAAAGTCACGCACGCTCCAGGAAGCAGCTGCGTGAAAAGTCACGTACGCTCCAGGAAGCAGCTGCGTGAAAAGTCACGCAGGCTTACTCAAGGCAGCGTACGTAAGAAAGTCACGCACGCAAGCTCAAGGAGACACGCTTCTAACAGGAAGCGTACTCAAGTCTGCATACGCAGCGAAAAAGAACCGCGCGTAGCTCAGTGTACGTGAGCTAAGAAGCTCTGCACACTGCTCACTGTCTCCCCCAAACAGCAAGAACACCATGGCAGAACCCAAAATTTCACCAGTTCATAACTTGGCCATCCGAACTCCAAATCCGGATTTCTAAGGCTCCATCTTGGATGAAACTGAAAGCTCTTCCACACAGAAACATCAGAACTCATAGAAAACCAACTAAAATAGATCAAAACATGCAAAAATCCGAAAATAGGAAGACTTAGATCTAGAACAATGGAGACTCCAAATCATAAAAAAACCAAGAACTAATGTTGATCTCCATGTCCTAAACTAGCAAATGGACAAAGAAAATATGGTTCTCATGTGGTGGCAAGATACACTTGCCTAATGGTTGGGGAGTTGTGTGGAGGAAGAAGAAGAAGAAGAAGAAATTAATGGTGGTTATGAAGAGAGAGAAGAGGTTGGTGGAATTATAAAGAGGGTGTTGTGGTGTGTTTGAGGGTGTAGCATAGGGCTAGGGTGTTCCAACACATAAAATCGAACCAAACCGAACCAACCCAATAAAACCAAGCCATGCCAAAAACCTAAAATATGAGAAATACCGAAATTCTCCAAGTCGAGAAAAATAAAATACATGCCAAAATCCAGATACGAGTATAAATACGAAATACGGGAAATACGGAAAATGAGGGTGACATCAGAGCATGTAGTACACTGTATTAGGCCACCAGAGATTATATATACACTCCATCTCACATCTACTACCTACATTGGGAGTGTCCAGGTTGAACTTGGGTTGATATCCTCCATGTTCAGACCCAGTATCTGGGATCCTACTTCTTGTTCTGTTCCCTATGTTATGGTTCAGAGTGTGAATACATCTTTGTATTTTGAAGCCAAGAACCTGTCTACCCTTTCAATTGATGTCTGCCCTTAACTCATGCCTGTGTTTGGTTAGATGGTTCTGTTACTGGAAACTTTGGTTCACTACACAAGTTGCTAACTTGTCCTGCATAACTGATAGCATTGTATACATATCAGCCTTTCATTATTTACATTTTCCTACATTTCTTGGCCACTGCAATTTCATCTTCATCAACCTTCTGTCCACTTTCATTAGACTGCCTCCATGTTTCAATTCAGATTAGTACCCAAAATGTCAGGCCCCATACTTGTAATGGCCTAGTCCAGTATAAATTACTTTAGAGTATCATCCACAATTCTCCTTAGTTCAGACTGTTCCAGGGCTTATATGTTAACCCTTAGAGTATGTCCAGATGTTGAACCTTAAGTCTTCTCCCATGTATTTGTTCCCAACTTACCAAAGTTCATGTCAATACTAAGCTTTAGTATCATCTTCCCTCATTTTGGTATCAATATCTGTATGTTGCATCAGTTTTTGTGAGAACACTGCATCAATTATAAAGGATACATTATATCTCTCTTGCATTATTTTAATCAAGGACTTGGTATCAGTGGTTGTGTATCCATGTTCAATCTTAGCCACCATGCCCTGCAATCATTGGTACATCATTTGTTTTGCCATTCGAGATTGTGTCCAAACCTGTCATTCATTCATATGTGAGCATCCCACATTTTCCTGAGTTCATTTATGTATGGCTCAAGATTGGTTGACACTTGATGTCCAATCCAACCCTTAAGTATTTGTCCTCTTACTGCAAATTACATTTAGACAACATCTCAAATGCATCCAGTTCATATACCTTACTATGTTACAGGTGGATGCAATTGTTCCTCATTCACATTGTTAGCCTACCTTACCATATGATCTGCCCTTCCCCATGTTCTATCCAGGTATTATAGGATGCATGGATACTTACATCTAGCCTTGTTCTTCCCTCCTATGATGTCCAGACCCATGTTGGTCTTGTCCCCTATTCTTCATGTTGAGTTCAATATCCATGTGTGATCTATTACTCTCAGTCCAGTCCATATAGGACAGAGGGCTTGACATGATGGTTCATTGCTTTTCAGTCCTGGCATCTCTATTTTTTCCATGCTAATAAGCCAATTTTGATTAACACATAGCAGCAACAAACATTGACTTCCTGTATAGTTTGATTCACTGCATATCATTTAGCTTTCATATCCTATATATCATTTAGCTTTCATATCCTATATATATATATATATTTTTTTATTTTATTTTATTTTATTTTATTTTATTTTATTTTATTTTATTTTTTTTATTTTTTTTTCAATAATGTGGCTCAAGTACCATTCATTCTACACTAATTTGTCTATAGACTCTATTCATGTGACCATAAGTGATTACAATGAGAATAGTTCCTCTGTGCTTCAAGGATGATCAAGTGGAAGTCACTCAAAGCCCAAATCAAAAGTAGGGAAATTGTCAACATTCAAAGAGTCTTTTGACAGCACCAGCTCTGAATGATTGTATCCAGATTTAGATTCTATAGCCAGACAAGGAGGGGTTGCAGTTACCGGACAAGCTGGTGTTGCAGATAACAAGATTTCATCTGCTTGTGTGTTATCCTGCGGAAATCTGATTGAACTTCTCGAGTTCCCAATTGTTGACAATCGATGTGCCAAAGTGGTCCATTCCTCTTGTAAGGTCTTTATCTGATCAGAAAGACTTTGGTTTCCATCTGGGCTGAAATCCCCCTTCATTGGACTGATGGAATCAGCACGATGTTGCTCTCCATCAAGGATGATGCATATATATATATATATATATATATATATATATATATATATATATATATATATATGCAAATGACCTCTAGCCTAGTGGTTAAGAGAGATGCATGCAACCCAAGTGGCCGGGAGTTCGAGCCTCAGTGGAGGCAAGTTCGCCACAATTACCCATTGCTTCAAATATATATATATATATATATATATATATATATATATATATATATATATAGAGAGAGAGAGAGAGAGACCAACCAAAATATACACAATTTTCATAAATCTTAAAGGTTAACTAATATATTTTACAAATATTTTTTGAGAAACCTCTTATACTTTGTCATTCATTACAATTAATTCCACAACACAGGTTAGCTTGGACTCGGCCTACACTATGCCATGTATTTCCAAGAAGTGGGTTTTCACATCCATGGATGATACAGTTTCATAACACGAGATTCTTAAGAACAACTTTGACATCTTCAAAGATTCAAGAAATGAAAGAAAAATAGTAAACACAATTAAGTTCTCTATGTTGCATTTATTTTAAGTTTTAACATTTATAAAGAACCGATAAATGCAACAGTTATACTGCCACATGGCATGAACTGATGACTGCTTTGTTCTTCAAGCTGTTAGATTTAATATTAAGATCTAGTTATCTTTATGAATGTAAAGAGGGTGCTTCTTTGTTGCAGGAGCTTGAACTGCAAGAGCAAAAGGTGCTAACCTACTCGCCAACTAGCCCTCTAGGTATGAGACTTGTCATATAGTAGCATACTATCTAACATGTCTAACAGATATAACTAGCATAGACAAGACAACAATTCAATTACTTCTTCGAATTATCCGAAAGATACCTATATTGCCTTTTATATAAACCCTCTAGTACCAACTCCCACATCCTGTAGAATCATTTCATATTTGTAAAAGTAGGTGCATGCCAAGACATGTATGGGTTCTTTCTGGCGTCAATATACTGAGTACATACAAAAAAGCCCCATTTCAACGCAAGAATATAGAAAATGTTGACCTTAATTTATTAATTTTCTTTGGTCTGAGCCAAATTATTGCTATAGTGTAATAAGAGAATATAATTGCTAATCGAATCCAAGACAATCTAGAGATTCGTTTCATAATCGGATGCATTGTTGTTCTTCATCGCGGACTAGACTCATCCAAAATCTAAAAATTCAAGAATTCAAGAATTATTCCTCTCTGAAAATTATTGTTTAATCATCTCTTTGTAACTGAAGTCTAAGTAAATAGCCTGTGGATGATAGGAGCCTTGTTTTCCTCGTCATCTCACTCATAATTAGCAATTCTAATTTTTTTTCATCTGACATCTTCCTATTGTTATCATTGTACTTTATGATCAGCTTCTACTAGTAGGCTCAGAATGGAACTTTGGCATAATATCTACAATGTCTAGATACTAAAGCGTAGAACTTTGGTATAGCCAATGACCCCTAGCCTAGTGGTAGTGGTGAGGCATGCGGCCCAAGTGGTCAGGAGATCGATTCCCGGTGGGAGCGTTTGCCATAATTACCTTCTTTCAATATATATATATATATATATATATATATATATATATATATATATATATATATATCACAAACAATTTCCAGATAACAAGCCCAAGCATAAAAGTAAAAGATCATAACAATTGGCAATCAAAATAGTTCCAATGACAATCACATACTATTATAAACTAAAAGCAAGCATAATACCATCTAGTCTCTAGAAAAAAAATAGGACGCTTACCTTCACCACCATCGATCAAGCACCCAATTCTGCACACGAGCACCAGAAAACTTGCCAATGTAGTGACCACAACTACGACACGAGATAAACTACCATTTTTTGAACTTGGACATAACAAATGAAATGAGCCTCATATCATTTCCTTTCTTCTTTGCTGCAGACTTGGTAACCTTAGCTTCGAAAGGATCCTTCTTCTTTACACTATGGATGACACCAACAAAAGTCTACCTCATGTCCCTGATAACAAACCTACCCAACGGTCGGTACTCAGAGAATGTCTCCACCACCATGGGCTTGGTAGGAATCATCTTAACAAACCCAGCATCTCCATTCTCCAAGAACTTGGGCAATATATATATATATATATATATATATATATATATATATATATATATATATATGAAAACAAATATATAGAACCGAGAAGAATCAAGAATTCAACTATTCCCGAGAAGAATCATGTTATCCAGAATGTTATGTGGCCATGTCGTATCTTAGGACATATATCAAACACTTCACGGACGTACATCGTACACTCCAAACTGACGTTATGTGGCTATATCGTGTCTTAGGATCATGTATCAAACACTTCGCGGACATACATAGAACACTCCAAAATATACTAGAGCGATAGGTATTGTGTATGTGTCCTCATGTCATGTCGTATCTGTGTCCGTGCAACATAAATTTAACCAATTATAATTATTGAATTAGAGTAAATTAATATACACAAGAACATTGAAAAACATCGTATAACACCAAATCTTTACCGTCAATAGAAGACTCCTCTTGTTGTTGCTACTTTGGGTTGTGGGAGAAAAAGCGACGGTACAATGAGGACATTCCAATCGAGGATTGTGTAAGAAGGAGAGCGCTTCCGAGGATTGTGGGAGAAGGAGACACCTTTACATCAAATCGACAGCTAGGTATTCAAATGAAGATCAAATTAAGAAAATCTTACTGTTATGAGCTCGTCGTCGACCAGAGAATCGACGGGTTGCGGCTCGGATTCGTGGCCGAGATGGTACTCGAAGGCCATCTTCCGGTAGTTCCAGGCCGTGTAGACCTCCGGGTTCATCTCCAGAAGCTTCGCGCTCGCCGCCACAGCCTCCTTCGTGTACCTAAACCCCAAATAAACAAATATATATATATATATATATATATATATATATATATATAAATATAATAGAAAAATATTCCACGGACACGAATATGAGGCGGACACGGACACGTACAGCTTGTTACGGTGGTGGTGGAGGAGCTGGGACTGGAGGTCGCGGAGCTTGGCGGATTTTGCGGCGGAGGCGACGGATTGTGGAAGGGGAGAAAGTAATGCCCTTTTTGTTTTCTTATAAGTCTCATTTTAGGTAAATTTAATTTGGACCTAAATTACATCTTAGGCTCTCTTTTTTTTTAAGTTGGCGGCAAAACAATTTGCCAAATATTTTTGGACTGAAAGATAATGCTTAAAAAAAAATTCTTCTTACCAAAAGTTTGTTGGAAAATTTCTTCTTGCCAAATATTTGATGATTTTTTTATATACAGCCTGATTATAATTAGGATTGTGATATTTAATGTGAAAATTTTTGGTATAGTCAAATCTTCTTACAATTTAAATAGTAATGTCAAAATAGTATCAAAATAAGGATATATTTTTTATTTAACTTTTTTAAATTTATTTAAAGTTTTTGTTACAAGAATTAAATTTCTTCTTTGTGACTAATACTTTTGTGTGACGTTCAATTATTTGGTAACTAAAAGAAACTTTTAAGTGACAAGAATAAAATTTTAATCTTGTGGCTAATACTTTTATGTGACAATAATATTTTCTTGTAACTACAACAAAAATTTTTAGTGACAACTATTTTCCTTATCACACATAACTTGTCTCTAAAATCATAATTTTATTTCAGTGACCACATTAAGTGACGACCAATAAAAACATGGTCACTAAATGTTTTAATTGTGTGACGGACAATAACAGTTGTCACAGAAACAAATTATGAGTGACAACAAAAATTATTTGTCACAAAAATATCCCTTCAAGTGACAAGTTTTACACTTGTCACATATTACTTGTCACAGAAACCCGGATTTCTTGTAGTGATATATATATATATATATATATATATATATATATATATATATATATATATATATATATATATATATATATATATAAATATATATATATATATATATATATATATATATATGTACACACACACGGCTAGGCGCACACACACACACACACACACACACATATATATATATATATATATATATATATATATATATATATATATATATATATATATATATATATATATATACACACACACACGGCTAGGCGCACCGGCAATTGGGGCATCGGACGGAGTTCGAGCCCCCACGAGGGCGGCTTGGTGTTTCGCCCACGGCCCCCGGGCCAAGCGGTGGCTGGGTGTCTTTGACACGACCGCTTGTTTTTTTTTAAAAAAAAATATGTATATATATATACGGATCGAGAGCCCTATTTGGGGAGCTCGTTCGCGAAGCCACGCAGGAGCCCCGTCGCCCTCGACCGTTGGATCGAGCGGACGCGCACGGGCCCCACGCGGGCACCCCGATTCGATTATGATGGGGGGTGTCTAGACCTGCTCCCAGTTTTCTGGAGACGAGTCAGACACACCCAGCCTATGTTGTAGTAAACAGCGGTAGTAAGATATCTAACCTCATAAATCATCAAGTGACCATGATCTCGATCCTTGACTCAATGACAGAACTAATAAACGACTAACCTAAATCACCTAAGATGCATAATCTATTGAAATATGTAGCAAGAAGATCATGACTTGTGATTTGAAATACTTACTAAATATGTGACTGACTAGACAAAGTACATAAATAAAGGTACGACTTAATCACACGTGCACAGGTGTGTTATTAGGCTATCAACATGACATAACTAGCGACTTGGCTTTGATCACATATCCGTAAGTATTTTTCCTCCCCAAAGTACATGGACAAAAGCAAATAATAAGTACTAGAACCAGAAGCATATGAATACGAGAAGCACATGATCAAGTCGTGTAAATAATGTGTCCAACATGAAACAAATCAGCATATGAAGTAGATGTAACAAAATCATAGAAGTACTTGCCTTTTCAGAAGATTGCAAAATGTCTCTAAATCGACCTGTAATTGGTTAGGAAAAATAATCAGGTTCTAGTCTAAAGAATATTTCCTAGAATATTCTAGAAAACTCTAACTAATTCTATTTCCCATATTTAAAATATAATTTATCTAGCTAGTAAAAAAATAATAACTAAACGATTAGAACTAAATAGTAACAATAATTGATAATAGTTGTAATTAATTAATTATAAAACATGACTAGCAATGTAACTAATCAAAATAAGTCATTATTTAATAAAATATTTGTAAAAAATAGCTAAATAGCTAACATATAACAATAGTTACATTGGAGGTGTCTGCCCCTATTTTTTAAATTTAATTTAATTAGTGCTAATTAGTTGCTAATGACATATTTAGCTTTAAAATAATTTAATATAATTTTAGGAATTTTTGTAGAATTTTTAAATAGTTTTAAAATCAAAATATATCATTTTGTAACTAATTGAAATGTTTTAATAGCATTTTGTAATATTTAGATTTATTTTAATATTAATTTGTAATTAATTGAATTGTTTTAATTACAGTTTGCAAATTGTTATTTGCAAACTGATAGGATTTGGACCTAACTGTAATTTTCTAAACTCTAAGGACCTTACTGCAAACCTACCTACCCCTCCCCCCCACGTTCTCTCTCTCTCCTCTCACTCAACCACTCCCCGCGACCGGCCAGCTGCCGACGACCACCGACTTCCCCCCGCTATTCCCGGCCGACCCCAGACCCTAATCGACCTCTCCCCCCTATAAATACGACCCCCAGACCAAACCCTAACTCTAGCACACCACCACGACCACCCCGACCCCTTCTTTCCCGACGAG
>JANAVB010032819.1:1137793-1267793 GCA_029216955.1 Iris pallida | reverse complement strand
TTATATCTCTCACATGTTTAAACAACGGGTTAAGGAAAAAATGTTAGTAGTGTATGTGATCATGCCCCCCTTCTTCGTATGTATTTACTGAGCACTGTTATATTCTATATATAACTTTGTCGTATGTCTGCTCCCGCGTTTGTGTATGGACATACACCGATGTCGTTAAGGGTACGTATGTACGTTTCAAAAAATTGATATGGACCACTGTACATCCTGATTACCTATTGACTGGTCACTCACCTACTACAGTTTTAAACTTTAAAATGAATATCTATTGCAATGATAAAATATATCTAAAACTGGATAAAAACATGATATGTCATTTCTTTCCATCACATGATCAGTATTATATGTTTGCTAGAATCAGTACTTGCTCCCGTCCTGACAGGATAACGTTGTAGGTATTCTTACTGAGGTGGAGTTGCTCTGTGACTCATATTATGGAGTTACTGCCGAGGACCAGGCTTTGTCTTACGAGGATGTACCTGCGGAGAAACTCGTCTAGTTTGTGTAGTTGCTCGGGATATTTAGTGTAGTCATGTATTAGACTACGTATTTTGTAACTGGACCTGTATCCAGTTTTACATTTCGGACTTGTACTTGGACTTATTATTATATGAGATGACTTTTGTGTTAGGAGCATTTATGACTCTTCTTTACATATAGAACTGTTAGCACATTTTAGTCTTACCTTGTTATCTTTAGAACAGCTTACTACGCTTTATCTCAAGCGTAGGCTGGACATGACTCGGCCCGGCCCAACAATTTGGGTAGCGGGTCGTGACAGGAGGACACGTTGACAGCCGACAAAGCAGGCGGTGTCGTCGGGTTCTTGATGGTGACGGCTCTGGATCGACAATTTATGGTGGCTCGTCTACTCGACGCAACACGTATATATATTAACTAGCAACACGTATATATATTAACAAAGTTTTATTTAAGTCAAATATTTGTATCAACTAGCACCACGTATATATATTTTACACGTATATATAATTTATGGTGGCTCTGGATCGACAATTTACAAAGTTTTAATAAAATATTTGTATCAACTAGCAACACGTATATATATTAACAAAGTTTTATTTAAGTAAATTTTTTAACATTAACACTAATCAAAGTATTACATAACTTAAAAATAACTAAAACCCTAAACTCCATTATCCAGCCCAATCCATTTCTACTGGGCTCAGCCCAGGCCCAGCTCTTCGTCATTTTTTTTACACAGGCCCATGGCCTGGACCCAGCCCACCATTCGACCACCTAACACCTCTTTCTCTCTCTCTCTCTCTTTCACAGAAGCATCAGTAAAACAAAAATGAAGAAGAATTGAGAAGAAGAAGGAGTGGAAGAAGAAGAAGAATAAGAAGATCAAGAAGGAGGAGATGATGAATAAGAAGGAGGGTCTCACCTCTAGTAACCGGCCGGAGGTGGGTGCGGGAGGAGAACTGCTTGGCCTGACAGCCGCGGAGGAGAGGAGCAGTAGCCCTTGGTTCAAGGTGCGACGCTAGTCCAACCTGACCGAGACTGGGTCAATGAGTCAGTCGCTAGTTCTGCGACGAGTGGTGGTCAAATCCACCAAGAAGAGGTGATTGGGTGACGCGGGACAACAAATGAGTCATGGTGACTAGATCCGGCTAATACGGTGGCTGAAGGCGCTCGGGAGCTGTAGGCGGCCAACGAGGAAGAGGAGGCGATGGCAGAAGTGGATCTCGAGTGGCGACGACATGATCTAACGACGACGGCTAAATCCTGCGATGGGAGGAGGGCGTATTGGGCCTCGCGGCTTCGACGATGCGGTGGCTGAGACTTGTTCGACGAGGAAACGATGAGATATAGGGTTGAGATGGTGGAGGACACGTCGATGGCCGACAAAGCATGCGGTGTCGTCGGGTTCTTGATGGTGTCGGCTCTGGATCGGCAATTTATGGTGGCTCGTCAACTCGACGCAACATGTCGAAAGTATGAGCAGCGGTGGTCGGAGGACAACTGGACACGACAATACAGCGGGAAGGATTTAGGGTTAGGGTTTGGTTCTGTGATTGGGAAGTTCGTGCCCATGTCGAGGACATAGGACACATGTCCAGAATTTGTACTGTGATGTTAGAAATGCATGTGTCATTGTCCTCGAGATCGGACCTGGTGACACAAGGAATTGGTTTATGGAAATTGGATTGGGATCATGTCGTGTCGGACACTATTTGCCATGAACAAAAGTTATACGATCTTTTTGTAATTCAAATAAGAGAAGTATAAGAGATTCCTAAATAGGAAATCTAAGTACAATTTTGATTCTAAAAAACTGTGACGAGAGAGATCGAGCACTGTTGTGGCTCCTTTACTCCGTTGATGATCTGATGATGAGAAAAACTTGCTCTGACTCTCTGAATGCCTGTAAGTGGTAATCTTGGTCTGCCAATCAAGAAGCAGTCGAAGACTTGAATGAAGGTGGACTTCTTCTATTTATAGGTATGCACATATACGATGTGCGCAGGGGTTCTTGGCGCGCAGGAGCACTGCGCGCACGAGAAAAATTATTGAATCTATTGTAACTGCACTGTTAGAGCTACTACTGAGCTGACACGTAGCAGTTATTACGATTTGCCTGTTGCTGAGATCTTGGGTAGTTAGCACCCATTTATAAACCTGACTGAGTCAATGCCACATGTCGTGTGTACATCACTAGAAGATCTTGTTCAGTTTAAACAAACTAGATTTGATAGTATCTAAAGAGATACAGTTGCCATACTGGCCACGTGGTCTTGTTTTGTTAAATACCACAATGTGAAGGAGCTGTACGCCGTTGGGGGCTGCACTTTTGGATATCACTGAGGCTGTACTTCTGGACGTCTTTGAGGCTGTGCTTCTGGATGTCTATGAGGCTGCACTTCTTGTAGTCGTATTGGGAGACGTGCCTTTGACTGATAGCTGCCAACTGCTATCTGATAACTGACAACTCGATAGCTGTCGATAGTTGTCTTCTGACACATCATTTGGTGTGCCATTAATGTTGAAGTGATGGCACAATGTATGTGTGTCATGACCCGCTCCCGAATAATCGGACACGAGTCAGACAGGTCCAGCCTTCATCGTTAGACACGACGAAGTAAGCTGTACCAAGCTAGAGAAATCTAACAAGATAATCATAAATGTGTACTACCACAGCATCTAAAAACGTTCCCAGAAAGATCACCATAATCCATAAATCCAGATTATCATAAAGTACCAGAATCACATGAATGAAAAATGCTATGAACTCTAAAGACAATATCTAGAAGTAAAGCTAAATAGTCTAAACCTGAAACCTCAAGCTAAGTCATGACTCCATCCTGCTCAGCTAAGATCCCGGGATCTGGCCCATAATGTAGAACAATGTCCTGCAATTATACCTGGAACATATCCTAGTCAGGAGCGGAGCTAAGTATATCTAAGGAAATGAACATGAACATCATGGTATGAACAAGAAACAGAAAATATATGTAAAGTACGAGAAATGATAACAAGGCATGAAACTGAACAGGAAATACTGAAAGTAAAACAGGGAACATGATATGAGTCTTGAACATGAAATACAACATGAACATGAAATACAACCTGAACATGAAATACAACCTGAATCCTGACATGTGCAATATTGAAATACATCCAGAGTGTATGATCGGCTTGGGTAGATTCAATGAACATGAAATGGTACGGCTTCGGTCCCGCGTGCACGATGCAGGACCCAAGCTATTCACATGAATAGTAACAGGGTTTGATCACACATCTGTAGTATTTTTCCTCTCAGACACAAGTAACTCATGAAATATGAAACAGGACAATCTTGTGATACATCATGTCAACAAGGTGATACAGGAATGAATATATAAGACATGAGAAAATGAACAAATCCGAGGAGTATACTTGCCTTGCTCAGGGTGATCAAGTGTAGGAAAAATCTTTGTAAGTCCACCTGATATAATAGGTACAAATTGGTTAAACTCTAAACCAATGCATTAGCTTCCTGAATCAACTTCTAACTAAAGTTTGCTAGTTATTAATATAATCCTTGCTAACTATATATAATTAAAATAATATGTTAACTATATAGATAACAAGAAAATAATATGTTACTATCTAGATAACAATTTGAATCTAATAACTTACTATATAGAACATCCACTATTCTAATAGGTTTTCAATTTATGAAGTAATATGTAGAAGGTACTTAAATCTTATTTATTTGAAAATAATTGCTAGCTAAAGTATTTAGCAAGAGAAAATATATATACTAAATTTTTTTCCACATTAATCTTATATACTATCTAACTAAAACAACCAATTTATTGCTAACCAGCTATCCTTTCTACTACTAAATTAATTACACAAAATGATATTAGTAAACTAAATATACATACATCACAAATTTTCTCTCGATAAGGCTAATATTTGGAACATAGAAATTACATAAATAACTATATAAATGTTTTAGCTAAACTTTGGTTAGTTTACTGTAACATCCTCCTTATCACCAAATTATAACAACCCGAGTCTTGAAAATACAACCATAAATCTAGGTCCAACCAATCATACAAAACCAGCCCACTAATATGAGCTTTGTCCAGTTTCCATAGCGGCTACTTCTCTACTTGAACTAAAGGTTCATCCAACATCATTCAAATATGGAAATCCTACCTCCCAGCTCATAGTTCAGTCTTAAGTAAAGTAGATGCAGTAAAAGAGCAAAACCACACTATACCCAAGCTTCAGTCATAGCAACCCAACATAAGTTCCTTTGAACTGAGACAAAATCAAGATTATTTGGAATTAGATCTAGCCTTACTGTTGCTACTAAACAGTCCAACACAAGTACCCAAAGTAACACAACTTATTCTAGCAAAATGTATACACCAGTACAAACCCAGCCAGACCATAGGACCTAACCCAGCTTAATGCATAGGCAAAACTCAAGTCCCACATTCCACAGAAACCAACTCAACAGTGATCACAAAACTTCAGTAGGAAAAATATACAATCTGGATATGACTTGGTAGGAATTTATACAAATCCAATAACAATAAATTCAAAATAGAAAATTTATACAGAGATGATATAATGCAAATTTGAAAGCCCCGCCCTTGTTAATCCGGCCGACTCTGCATACCTTCCGAACTGGTTGGACACAAACCACACCCCTGGTCACGCACACAGGAAACCACGCAACTATGGACACGGCTATACTGACCACGAGCTACACATACTCCCTACGATCTGATCCTGTCCAAGGCTACTGATTCAATATCCCTAGCAACAATTCATCAACCAAGAGAAAAGTAAGGCAGTACCTGAGTAGAGGAACCGTTCAGAGATGAGGACACAATCTTACACGATCGGACACGATCTCCATGTGTCCAGCTCGGGTACTAAGTCTCTTTGAGGCAACCGATCAAACACCTGATGGCAGAAGGAAATAGAGAAGTTCCACTGTCATGTCTAAATTTATTGATCAATTTGGGTTAAGAACAGAGATTACTTGGATCAACTGATTGAAAGCTTAGATTTCGTTGTCTTCATTTCGATCAAGATCAAAATCAAACTCAAATTAAACAAGGAATTAAATCCCATATATTCACTTGCCTCGATTTTCAGAAGGGATCACTTGTCGACGCTCGACGTTGTCGAGCTCGTCACCGGCGAACTGCTGCTGTGTGGTCGTCCACTTTGCCTCGAGTTCCCGCGAAGTAAGGCGATCTTGTAATAGAGAGCGGCGCAGTACCTTCGCCAGCGATGCGGTCATGGCCGAGGTCGGAGAAGCTCATCGTTGGTCGTCGTCACCACCGTCGAAGTTGTGCTTCCGGCACTAGATCTGTTGAGGAGGAAGTCACCCTTGCTGCCGTCGTGGTGGCGGCCACGCGCCGCCGAGAGCTCGGAGAGGGCGCCACTGCTGTCGGGAGCCGCCTAGGCCGGAGAAGCGTCGCCCGCTGGCCGACGCCGATTAGAGTCAGGGTTAGGCTGGAGTGATCGAGGGATGAGGGAAAGGGATCTAGAAAAGAAGAGGTGAGCTGGTGAAGAGAATGTGAATTTCTCTCTCCAGCGCTTCCTATAGAAAATTTACATTTACACAACCACCCCCCCCCCCCCCCCCCGAAATGTTTTTTAACAAGAAGACCCTCCCCTTTTTAACTATTTACAGGTTATACAAAAATTCAATAAAATTGTTAAAAGTTATAATGATTTAGAAAAAAGTGGGATCCACGATTAGTTAGTTACAACAAACTTTTAAAAATTGAAATTTTTTGCTCTTAATTCGATTCCCTCCAAATTAGTCATAAGACTTATTATTAATTAAACAATAGATCATTAATCAGAAAATAAAATTTAGAATTTTGAAAATACTGGAAAAGTAGAGTGACAAATCTCCCCCCTAAAATAATTTCGTCCTCGAAATTCAAAGGTGTTATAATTTTAAGAATATAATTTCAATTGAGACAGAAGTTGAAAATGACAATTTGAAATTGAGATTGAAATAAAGTCAATTCTAGTCATGGTTAGAAAATAGTTTATTTGGTCACGATTAGATGAGATTTCAAATATCATGTAAGATCAATAGGTATAGAGTATAAAATATAGACATGATCAGAATTCCTAGTTATGACCAGAAGTGGGACATGAATGACTTACAATGACGAAATCAACGATAAGATGACATGATCGATAATGATCAAAATTGGTTAGGCACGAAGTGAAACAGGTATAATTAAGATCAAGTACGATAATTTCCTAAAGGAAGTTGAAATAACATGATCTATCAATGGCTGAGACTTTAATTAGGCAGAAGGTGATATGAATTTAATTGCAACTTAAAAAAGTAAAATCATGATGGTACAACTACCAAGTACGATCAAAATCGATAGTTTAATACAAGTAGGATAGAACAAGGTAGGAAAATCATGGTCAGATAGACATGATTAAGGTCAAAATTTAGGTAAAATACGATCGAAATATATGCACGATTTTAAAACCTAGTGAAACGGAATCAAAATTTAACAGTGGATTTATTTGAGAGGTCAATTGTTTCATTAACAAAATGCCAGAAGGAGACTATAAGGATTGATTGAAGAGCATGGAATCTATCGACGAGATATTTGCATAAAATCAAGGCGAGCGTGCAAGGATTTGTGCTCCTCAAAAACCCATAATCATATAAAAAGGGATTTAGTCTCTATGGTATTCGAGAACATATAGATATTTGAATCACTTAACTTAGAGTCCCTACCCCGCCAGTATATATCTGACTGCAATGGACTCCCGGCTCCATGACACAAATAACAATATATCACCGAATATTCTATCGACTTTATCCATTTTCCAACAATTATCAATGAAGCAACCCAAGAGATCAAGGTATGAAAAATTTAGGACAAATATTTCAATAATACCCGAAACTTATGAATGTCTGAAATTACTTCAACTTAGAGTTCCTGTCCCGCCAGTGCGCAGCTGGCTGCAATGAACCATCAGTCTCTGTAATCTAGATAATGGCTGCAACGCACAACTGCCACACCCTAGTAGATCATCAATAGTCTCTCAATCCTATCCATTGGATTTACAAAACAGTTCCAAGGAATTCAAAATAGTTCCAATAGTCCAAGCTATGATAAAAGATGAAGTTATCTATCTGTTAGGATGCAAGGGTTTCACTAGGTAACAAGATGCAACGAAGGATTCCACCATGAGTAGTGAGTACAAAAAAAGGGCAACCAGGAAGAATTTTTAAAACCTCAAACAGGGAATCGAAGTTTCGAATCGTAATTGAAATTTCAAATAAAATTCGGAATGGTAACAAGATTCCGTATATGGGACATTATCCAGAAGGAATAACGGAGTCACGAAAAATGAATAGAAACAAAGTATTAGATAGGAGACAAACTTCCAAAATAAAATCTCGTATTGGAAACATGGTTCGACACTAACTCAAATAACCACGAAATTTCAGACAAAATTTCAAAGGGAAATAAACCTCCAATAGGTTACAAGGTCTCAAATAGAGAACCAATATCAACAAGTCATGATTAGAAAATAAAATCTCGAATAGAAAATCTTGACGAGAAAACAAGGTATCGAATAGAGAACAAGATCTCAACGAGTCACGAGTAGGAACTGAAGTTTCAAGGTCTGGAAGACCTTTAATATGAGAAAAATCACGAACGAAAGCAAGGTCTCGAAATGAGAAACGGAATCTCAAAATCTCGAATAGGATCAAAGTCCTGAATAAACCAAATTCCAACAAGCCCTGAGTAGAGACTTGATTCCCGAGTAGAAAACAAAATTACGATTTGTAACAAGTTCTGAACAGAAAACGAAATCCTGAGTAGAATCTAGAAAAGGAAGCAAGGTTATGAAGAGTGAATGGAGGAGTACCAATCAACGAATAGGAACAAGATTCAGAACGTGAATACAAGCAAATCAAAATAGTCGAAGCATAGTCATGAATAGAGAAAAATTCTTAAAATGGAAACAAAGTCATGAATAGAAAGAAAAATCTCATACAGAGAATAAGTCAAATCTCAACTAGGAAACAAAATCTTCAAAATCTTCAAAGGAACTTCAACAATGTCCTAAATAGGACGCAGTTTAAACAAGGCTTCGGATGGAGAACAAGGTTTCCAATTATGTGACAGCACTGGGAAGCAAAATTATGAAATATGCAAACAGTATAGAATAGTGGGTTTTAAATAATTATCGAATTGTGGATCTGAAACAAGTTTTGCCGAAATAAGAAACAATATCTCGAAATAAGTTTCGACATCATCCAAGGTTTCTAAAATAGAAAATAAGAAGTTTCAAGAATGATCTAAGTGCTAAGAGGAATTTAAAGGAAAACGATTATGAATCAAGATACATGGTTTTCTCCAACCATGCAAGAAAAGCCTTCGGTCTTCAATCTGTCTTCAGTATTCCTTCGGAACTGGAATCTCTTCAATCTTGTCCAACTGTCCTGACGTAGACTGGTCTATGCAGTAGTGCTCCATGTGATTGCTGAATCCGGAGAGGCAGGTTCCCTTGATGTAGTCCTGGTGCTCTTCGTGTTCGTCTTTGGGCAATGTGGTTAGTGCTCTCCGAGCAATCATTGACTTGATGGGCAGGCGATCCGCAGTGTAGGCGTAGCCTTCGTCTCTGGTGGCACTCTTTGTGGTGATGTCCTGGGCGACGGCAGAAATTGCCGATGGTCGTCATCTGAATCTGAGTTTAGATCTCCCGCTGGGCTGAAGCGTAGAGCCTCTGATAGGAATATACGTCTGCTGGCATGCTGGTTATTAAGATCTGCTCCCGATGATGCGACTGGTGGTGTGATCGAAGAAGCACAAACTGAGTGTTGCGATGCTTTGCGGGTCCAAGATAGTTGTTGTCTTCGTCATAAGTCTTCATGTCGCTCCTGGGTTTTAGCTTCCCATCTTGTTGTATGTGCTACAAAATGGATCTCCCGGTTGGTGACTTCAATCTTTAGAGGAGTTGGGTCCTCATTGGCTTGGATGATCTTTAGTGGCAGCTCCAGATTCTCGATCTGCTCCTCGGTGCAAGATATGCGCTTGGTGTCAGAGAAGTCCAAAGGTCTGAGGGTCTGGAAGTCAGAAGTCCTTCTTGGCTCGGAGAGTGCATATATAAATCTGACTTGGAAAAGGATGGCATGCTCCCTCTAGGTGTCAAAGGATCTTCGTTAACAGCGTACTACCCATGGGGATAGTAGGGACAACCTACAGGGTAAAAGCTCAGAAACCTCAAGTATAGGTGGATTAACCGTTCCGTTGTCGCGTGCTTTAAACTTATCTGAAAAACAGAAAACCGTTAAAGTCCTAACCTAAAACAACACGTGTTTATATAATATCAATATACCTAATGTACCCGATTTCCTATGCTGTGATCAAGTTTTCCTAGTTTAAATCAAGTCCCCCAATAGTACTCTAATACCTAGGTACTATTAGGACAGACTTGCATGGGCCATCACTAAAAACATGTCACGACCTGCTTCCGAATAATCGGACACGAGTCGGACACACCCAGCCTTCGTCGTTAGACACAACGAAGTAAGATGTACCAAACTAGGGAAATCTAACCACATAATCATAAATGTGTACAACCACAGCATCTAAAAACGTTCCTAGAAAGATCACCATAATCCACAAATCCATATTATCATAAAGTACCAGAATCACAGGAATGAAAAATGCTATGAACTCTAAAGACAATATCTAGAAGTAAAGCTAAATACTCTAAACCTGAAACCTCAAGCTAAGTCATGACTCCATCCTGCTCAGCTAATATCCCGGGCTCTGGCCCATAATATAGAACAATGTCCTGCAAGTATACCTGCAACATATCCTAGTCAGGAGAGGAGCTAAGTATATCTAGAGAAATGAACATGAACATCATGGTATGAACAAGAAACAAGAAATATATGTAAAGTACGAGAAATGAGAACAAAACATGAAACTGAACAGAAAATATTGAAACTAAAACAGGGAACATGATATGAGTCCTAAACATAAAATACAACCTGAACATGAATTACAACCTAAACATGAAATATAACCTGAACATGAAATACAACCTGAATCGTGACATGTGCAATATTGAAATACATTCAGAGTGTGTGATCGGCTTGGGTAGATTCAATGAACAAGAAATGGTACGGCTTCGGTCCCGCGTGCATGATGCAGGACCCAAGCTATTCACATGAATAGTAACAGGGTTTGATCATACATCTGTAGTATTTTCCCTTCCAGACACAAGTAACTCATGAAACATGAAACAGGATAATCTTGTGATACATCGTGTCAACAAGGTAATACAGGAATGAATATATAAGACATGGGAAAATGAACAAATCCGAGGAGTATACTTGCCTTGCTCATGGTGATCAAGTGTAGGAAAAATCTCTGTAAGTCCACCTGATATAATAGGTACAAATTGGTTAAACTCTAAACCAATACATTAGCTTCCTGAATCAACTTCTAACTAGTTTGCTAGCTATTAATATAATCCTTGCTAACTATATATAAGTAAAATAATATGTAACTATATATAGTTAAAAAGAAAATAATATGTTACTATCTAGATAACAATTTGAATCTAATAACTTACTATATAGAACATCCACTATTCTAATAGGTTTTCAATTTATGAAGTAATATGTAGAAGGTACTTAAATCTTATTTATTTGAAAATAATTGCTAGCTAAAGTATTTAGCAAGAGAAAATATATATATACTAAATTTTTTTTGCACATTAATCTTATATACTATCTAACTAAAATAACCAATTTATTGCTAACCAGCTATCCTTTCTACTACTAAATTAATTACACAAAATGATATTAGTAAACTAAATATACACACATCACAAATTTTCTCTTGATAAGGCTAATATTTGGAACATAGCAATTACATAAATAACTATATAAATGTTTTAGCTAAACTCCGGTTAGTTTACTGTAACATCCTCCTTATCACCAAATTATGACAACCCGAGTCTTGAAAATACAACCACAAATCTAGGTCCAACAAATCATACAAAACTAGCCCACTAATATGAGCTTTGTCCAGTTTCCATAGCGGCTACTTCTCTGCTTGAACTAAAGGTTCATCCAACATCATTCAAATATGGAAATCCTAGCTCCCAGCTCATAGTTCAGCCTTAAGTAAAGTAGATGCTGTAAAAGAGCATAACCAAACTATACCCAAGCTTCAGTCATAGCAACCCAACATAAGTTCCTTTGAACTGAGACAAAATCAAGATTATTTGGAATTAGATCTAGCCTTACTGTTGCTACTAAACAGTCCAACACCAGTACCCAAAGTAACACAACTTATTCTAGCAAAATGTATACACCAGTACAAACCCAGCCGGACCATAGGACCTAACCCAGCTCAATGCATAGGCAAAACTCAAGTCCCACATTCTACATAAACCAACTCAATAGTGATCACAAAACTTCTATAGGAAAAATATACAATCTGGATATGACTTGGTAGGAATTTATACAAATCCAATAGCAATAAATTCAAAATATAAAATACAGAGATGATATAATATAAATTTGAAAGCCCCGCCCTTGTTAATCCGGCCGACTCTGCATACCTCCCTAACTAGTTGGACACAAACGATACCCCTGGTCACGCACACAGGACACCATGCAACTCTGGACACGGTTATACTGACCACGAGCTACACGTACTCCCTACGATCTGATCCTGTCCAAGGCTACTGATTCAATATCCCTAGCAGCAATTCATCAACCAAGAGAAAAGTAAGGATGTACCTGAGTAGAGGAACCGTTCAGATATGAGGACACAATCTCACATGATCGGACACGATCTCCATGTGTCCAGCTCGAGTACTAAGGCTCTTTGAGGCAACCGATCAAACACCTGATGGCAGAAGGAAACAGAGAAGTTCCAGTGTCATGTTTGAATTTATTGATCAATTTGGGTTAAGAACAGAGATTACTTGGATCAACTGATTGAAAGCTTAGATTTCATTGTCTTCGTTCCAATCAATATCAAAATCAAACTCAAATTAAACAAGGAATTAAATCCCATAGATTCACTTGCCTCGATTTCCAGAGGGGATCACTTGTCGACGCTCGACGCTGTCGAGCTCGTCACCCGCAAAGTAAGGCAATCTCGTAATGGAGAGCGATGCAGTACCTTC
Source organism: Iris pallida (assembly GCA_029216955.1). NCBI lineage: Eukaryota > Viridiplantae > Streptophyta > Magnoliopsida > Asparagales > Iridaceae > Iris > Iris pallida. The sequence goes on along the minus strand of JANAVB010032819.1, from coordinate 1,255,100 downwards.
GCCAGTGATACAGTCATGGCCGATGTCGAAGAAGCTCGTCGTTGGTCGCCATCACCGCCGTCAAAGTCGTACTTCCGGCTCTAGATCTGTTGAGGAGGAAGTCACCCTTACTGCCGCCATGGTAGTGGCTACATGCCGTTGAGAGCTCGACGCCAGAGAGGGCGCCACTGCTATCGGGATCGCCTAGCCGCCGTGGTCTGGAAGAGACCCTGTTGTTGGAGAGGTCGCCGCTGGGAAGGGAGCCGCCTTTGCCGTAGAAGCGTCGCCCGCTGGCCGTCGCCGATTAGAGTTAGGGTTAGGCTGGAGTGATCGAGGGATGAGGAAAAGGGATCTAGAAAAGAAGAGCTGATCTAGTGAAGAGAATGGGAATTTCTCTCTCCAGCTCTTCCTATAGAAATTTTACATTTACACAACCCCCCTCCCACGAAATGGTTTTTAACAAGAAGACCCTCCCCCTTTTAACTATTTATAGGTTATACAAAAATTCAATAAAATTGTTAAAAGTTATAATGATTTTGAAAAAAGTGGGATCCACGATTAGTTAGTTACAACAAACTTTTAAAAATTGAAATTTTCTGCTCTTAATTCGATTCCCTCCAAATTAGTCATAAGGCTTATTATTAATTAAACAATATATCATTAATCAGAAAATAAAATTTAGAATTTTGAAAATACTGGAAAAGTAGAGTGACAATGTGCCTCGTTTTGATTGCTGCGCTTCTGGGTCTCTAGGGCGCTGCACTTTTGGGGCGATAAAGGCACTACACTTTTTGGGGCGATAAGTCACTGTGCTTTTGGGGCGACAAATCACTGCGCTTTTGGGGCGACGAGTCACTGTACTTTTGGATCGTTTGAGTCGTTGCCTCCATAATTGTCGCCAGTTTGAGGGGCTCGAGAAGTGGTGATTAAAAGACTAAGTCAGAGGTTTCTGTAACACCCCAGTCCCAAAATACTTAGGACTAAATACATAGACATGCCAGCTATATACATACGAAGTATACTCTAACGTATTGAATCCCCATATGTATACATAAGCTGTAAAATACAGTAAACCATGATAACTAAATCTCATCCACAAAAATAAAGATAATAATATAATTACTATGAATTTATCATTTGTTCATGTATTTGGGCGGAGACAAATCCACTACCAACTAATTTAAATGAGAAGAATATACAAGGAATTGATCGATAAAGATGGAAAGATGAACCATGAGCAATCATCTTTGAAGGAATGGAGAGGATCACGGCCTTGGGTAGAATACCTGCGAAAAGTCATTAAACACACACCTGGAGAGATCACCAGGTCCTCAGAGGGACGTAACAAGATACAAGAAAATACCATGCCGTATAAACTGTGATATATAATAAAAAATAAAAGGATGCATGTAATAGGGTGCCTACCAGTTCTACAGTAATAATGCAGTTAAGAACAAACCTTCAACGCATGGGCACTCTGGCTACAGAAAACTCGGTATGGTCCCACCAGGATACCAGGGACCTCAAAGCATAACATTCATCGAATGTCAGAGGCCAGCAGGATCAGGAATAGGAAAGTTCATACGTGGCCCATACGTTAAGGAATTGTCCTATCCACCCAATGCCTAGTAGGGTCACATCCATATCCCATAGGAACCTCTAGTAACTGCTAAGTCCATTAGCATACAATTTTATTGGCAGTTACTCCTAACCGTCGCACGTCTCATACGTATCGGTGGCCGACCGACTATATGAGTACGTGTCCTACATGTGACTCATAACACATGATAAAGCATGTGTCAAGGTTGTATGAGATATATCAATACCTCATCACCAATGGGTGGTCACTAGTCTAAGTCAATATAAGAAAATAGAACAAAACAAGTAAAACGACCAATACAGTCACTTACACACTTGCCCAAGTGTGACTTGGACGCACAATAATATAATACTATCAACAGGTAAAAATGGTTAAAATAAATGACTAAAAATAAGATAAAGTAAACCACAGAGTAAGGTGGCAAGGTATCTTGCCTGGCGGTGTGGGAATGACAATCCAACGATCAAGTACGTCAACAATAAATCCCAAAATCCTCGAACGGCTCCGAATGCTGAAACAAATATCAAGAACATTCTTGGTGTAAAAGATATATGTAGGAAATGCCTGTCCAAAAGTCCAATTCTGGAACAGGGGAAAAATCATAATTTCTGGTCAAAACGATGTCCGCCGTTGGACCTGTTTTGCACTGAAACACGTGCTAATGTCTACGGTCTCTAAATTCATCAAACTACATGTCTATGGGTCTGATTTGAGGAGACAAATCCAACCATATCTCTGAAGTTGGATTCCGGTGGCCCGTGCACAATTTTGTCCGTTGGATCGGGTCGCAAGCCCACCAAATAGGCGTTCCGGTCGACCTTTTCAGAATCGGACCAAACTTGGCACACAGGACCAAAAAATCGATTTGATCCTATTGGCATAAATTTCGTATCAGAATCGGACCAAACTTGGCACCTTAGTTTGCAAAAGGTCGATACGAGGGTACCTTGACGAATACGCACTAATTTCGTCGCGCACACGCAACGAAATCGAGTTTCGTCAGTTCCCACACGTTGACAAAATCCATACACGCCTTTTGATGCATATGGTTTGCGACCACATCGCCCGTTTTGTCGTGGCGCACGTCGTATCGGGAAAAGTTTTCTGAATTTTAATGTTTTTAACTAAGTTTTTCTTGAATCTTAAACAACGGATAACTTCTTGTACACTAACTGAAAAGTAAATCTAACAGGTGCGTTTTGATCCTGTATATGTTGGCTTCTACTGTTACAATTAGTTTTGGAAAATTCCAAGTGTTTTGGTCAGGATTTCCCTTCCAAGTTTGGGTATTTGACTGTCCAAATACTCTGTTTTGAGCAGAGTTTTTACTCAAATTTGTGTCGATTTCTTGGTCAATCTAAGGAGTTATGTCGAATTCCCTTTAAAGGGTTTCGAAGAGGGATATGTGGGCTTTCTGTTGAATCTTGTAGAAGCGAAACGATTGAACATACACGAAGAAACTCGAAGGCAAAGTAGGGTACCTGCTGACCGAAAACTGCTACTGCAGTTTGTTGTGCCCGCGCGGCTGCGTTGTCGTCGTGGGTTGGACGGCCGGCGGCATGGTCGTGGCGTCACACGACGTTGGAGGGGAGTCGGAGTAGGTCGCCTGAGGTCGGGTGTCACTCTGGTTGTCGCGTATCGTAAAGATTTTAAGGGTATTTAAGGATCCTGTATTGCCAAGTTTCATAAAGTATATACTCTGTAATCAGAGATTATGGTCGGATTTAACTTGAATTTAAATCTAAATTTAGGTTCATCCGGAAGAGAATTGGATGACGATCATGTAGGGTTTGGTTTAATCAAGAATGATTGAGTATTTCGAGAGTTTGGATTGAACAAAATTTAAGAAGGATGCTTTCATACGGGAAGCTATCGGGTTTTGGGGGCTACTATTCCTGTGGGAATAGTAGTGGTTTAATATTTTTTCTCAATAACTATATTATATAAGTATATATATAAGCTCTCAAATATATATATATATATATATATATATATATATATATATATATATATATATATATATATATATATATATATATATATATATTTACATACACCATTTATTAATATTCTCTATAATCTCAAAAAAATCAAATTAATTAATATACTTCTTTACTAAATATTGCATTCACTTGTTATATGCTAGTAAAAATTTGTAAGCGCAACACAAAAAATCTTTTCAGGTATGTATTTCGAATACCAATATGATAGATAAAATTCCTAACAATATTACTAAAAATATTTGAAAATATTTTCTAAGATATATAATACAAATTTTGTACCATATTAATATAGCAATCCTTGCTACCATTAATATAACCAAAATTTCTAATTAACTTCAGGCTTTATTTAGATAAATTAGAATAATGTAGAATATATACTATTTTAAAAATCTCCTAGATTTTAGGGAGTTTACATCCTACCCAATTTATAAAAATTTCGTCCTCGAAATTAAAAATTATCTTAATATAAAAAAATATAAGGAAATTTAATACAAGGGAGGACAGGTATATCAACCGTACCATGGTTTTCTAAAGGTTGAAGGGGGTGGTTGTAACAGAATCTAAATTGGCGCCATATTCTACATGTTAGATTTTCGTGGTTCAATGTTCTACCCAACTTATAGAAGTTGGCTAACCGTGCAAATCATCGTTACAAGATTTCTGAAAAGGACGGTTTCTAAAGGGCGGCACAAGATTATTGGAAGTTCTGACCGCAGTCACGGATGCTAAGTGAGCCTAGTTATTGCCACCGAGTTCTTGGCCAATAACTTCTATAGAAGGACTATTACAATCTAAATTGTTTCTATCGGCCATGCTTCCAACAAGATGGTAGGGATCTCTTGTTCAATACAATTAGAACATGTCGGTCGAAGAAATTTCAGTCTTCGCCTAACATAGGTACTAAGAGATGAGATTACAGAATTTTAGGTAATAGAGTTCATGGGCAAAGAATTGAAAGTCCTTAGTAAGTGCAGGAAACTTCATATAGAACTTGATTAAGTAAGTGCTTGGATTCTTTAAGTTCTAATGACTAGTGTGTACGGAATTGATGTTTGGTGTTGTATAGAAGGCATGTGCTTTCCTGCACGGAATGCATATATCATAGGTGTGATGTGTTGTGCATAGATCATGGGCATTCAGTTTGGTCGAGGAAACGAGTTGATATTGTCTGGTTTAAAAATAATTGGACAAAAAAGCATATATGGTTTGTTCTAAAGGAAGAGTACGTCATACATGTGGTAAAATTGAAATAGAGCACAAGAAGGTTTGTTTATGCAGGACATGTATGTCATGCGTATAGCTTGTATGGTCTTGTTCATGGGTGTAAACTTTGGTTGAAGGAAAAGGCTAGTGTTGTGCTTCAAATATCAAAGTCACGGTAGTGGTCATCGGATGATATATAGAAGAGGATTTTATGGACCATTGTTTTATTTGTTCCGTTGGAACCAATCTCTCTAGTCAAAACACTACGTTCTTAGAAAAGCTTGGAATCTATACACCTTGAAAATTATGTTCTTGATTTAAACAAGAAAAACAATTTTTATGATAGAATGGGCTTGAAGAATTAAAGTTGCAATCTTTTACTGTAGTCATCTATACGCACGAGCAAAGGGGTATAAAATACAATACGAAGATCGTGTTGCAACTTCCAAACAGAATGAAGAATGGTTATGAATGAAATCCCCTTCTAAAAGATAGAGTACACTAAGTTCAAGGTTCTAGGTAACTTTTAGAAGTTGGTTAATTTTGGAAAGCACCGTAATAAAGTTTCTAAGAGGTCAAATTTAAGGAGATGTTCGAGGTTATGAGTTACTTCTGATCGTAGTCACTGATCCTATAGGAAGCCTAGGCATTACTTATTTATCGTTGATCCTATGTTGACCATGTCTTGTCAAGGTAGTGTAGAAGCATGGAATTTCACAACCAGAAAGCCCATGCGCCAGACACTACATGCGCTAGAACTCAGACGAAGAACTTCACAGCAAGATCAATAAAGATAGACATTCGAAAGAAGACTTTTTATTGATATACAGAAGTCTATTACATGTCTAAGAAAAGGTTGTATAAAGGAGAATTTCTACAAAGGAAAAATCCTAAGTCTACAGCCAGCGGCTACCATGCGCCTCCAGATAAGCGCAGCAGCCACCATGCGCCCTCAGTCAGGCGCAGCAGACATCATGCGCCTCCAACCAGGCGCATCCCACCATCTCTTCAGCAGCCCAGTTATGTGCCGCTCTTCCAGCCAGGCTCACCTGATAAGTGCTTCGTCAAGCAAAGCATTTAACCCTCTGGCTGGAACCAAGGAAGAGAAGAGCACCGCAAATGCTGTGGCCAGGGGAGGCTTCGAAAGAGCCTCCAAAGGCGAAGGAAGACCGTGATCGAAACCGCGGCTAAAGGAGCAGCTCTCAACACAACCAAAGTGGGCAAACCCCACTTTGAAGGAAGATAGAGCCTAGCACCGCCATTCCGATCTACGGCTCTTCCGGAATAACGGAGACAAGGCCCGAGCATCCCTATCTTTGGATGCAACATGCACCTTCCGCCTGCCTCGGAAGCCCTCGACTCCGTCTTTTGGATGTAACAGTCACCTTCAAGTGCATCGAAGACAACACAGCGTCTCATCTTCACCCTCGGGAGCACTTCGTCAACAGAATGCACCCGCATGTTCAAGTTCATGTTGGAAGTACGTGAGGGAATGAGAAGCAAATCTTCTCTCCATGCCACTATTTATAGGCCGGGCAGATCAAACTCACGCGCCAAGTGGATGGCCCTCCGAATTCCGTGCAATGAATTTACATTAAATGGATGAACCGGACGCCTCGAATTCAGCTAAACGGCTATTTATAGCACTCGAAGAGCGAGACAGCCGCATCATTAAAAGACATGTTCGATGCGCCAGCCAGACAGCGTATCACACGGACGCGCCCTTCGGCATCAGGCGCATCACACAGACGCGCCCTACAGTACTCGGCGCATTACAGAGGGTGCGCTCCCACACATCTCCATACCGAGTGGAACGCCAACCGGCGCGCCCACTCAGCTGTCCATCGAACGTCACCAACATTAAATACTGAACTGACAGAGTTGGCAGCACGCCTTCCAAAGTCTGAACAGTTGACAGCTTTTTCAGAAAATGAAGCGTCGGCAACGTCAGCATCATCATGACTTTATTTCGACGGCTACTGCCACGTGGCCACTCAACCATCCGTATGCGCCTCTACGGCCATGCGTCCAAATCAGCATGCGCCTCAAAAGCCATATGCCCCAGACAGCTCTCTGATCCCGAAAGACAGAAGGAAAGTCGCCTGCATGCGCCTCAAAAGCCATGCGCCCCAAATGGTTTGTAACTCCTAAAGGTTATGAGCCGCAGCCTCCTCCTGCGCCCAATCCAAGGCGCAGCTCACCAGATCACTCCTCTCCACCAAATCCGAGATCTTCGAACCATGAGTCGACGACACGTGTCTTTTGACTCAACTCGTCCAAGATTTCAGCAACGGAAAGATCTTCTCTCTGCTACGTGCCGGCTCACAACAGCAGTATGAAGAGTTCTCCCCCTCGATCAGGGCGCAGCACCCGTGTGCCTCCATCAGCAACCTTCACGTGGCGTCCCCACACCGGCGTATCCTGCATGCGCGCATGAGCAGCCAGCCTGCAAAACTATAAATAGAAGGATCATCTCCTTCACACACACAAGATTCACAACACAGAGAGAATCCACAACAGAGAATCACCAGAGAGGCAGTTCTAGACACTCAACGTCTTCCTCCTCTCAGCAAGCTCCAGCACCCAGAGCAATCAACACCTTCAGAGAACCGATAACCGTCGTCAGCCGGTCAACGGAGTCAACGCATTACCACTCGCTCCATTGGCACTAAGGACCCAGCTTAAACAAAAGTGTACTCCTAGGACTACATCTAAGTCCTATATTGTATCACTGTTCTGTTTGTATTAAAGTTTCAATCAAAACAATTTTAATGGCAAACAAGCTGGCGAATCTGCTGGGGACTTCTTTCTCCTCTACCGAGAAAGTCGTGTCACAGGCCGACGACGTGAAGGTGGGCTCCTCCCACAAGACGCTGGTAGTGCGCCTCAATCAACAGGCGAACGAGAAGTTCATTTCTGAAGGAAGTGCGAGTCCTTCGAAGCGGCTGTCGAAGCCGAAGAAGACCCGCGCAGTCTGGGTGCGCAAAGTCGACGCCTCGGGCACCACCGTTGAAGGGGATGCGCCCGTCCATCCTTTCCTTCCTGCTGACGTCCTCAGCAGTCAAGGTGCGCCCGCTGATGCAGCGCATCTCTCGGGAAAGCGTGCGGCTGACCACGTTCCCCAGCCATCTTCCTCTCAGGCGAGGAAGATACGTCGACGGAGCAGGGGCGCAGCCAATGCCCCGTGCATCACTTCTGATGCGCCACAAAGAGCCTCTGTCTTTGACAGACTCAATCGCTATAATGGCGAGGAGAATTTGGATGCTGAGTACTATGCGCCCCAGCGGGCTGGTACGAAGAAATCTAAGGCGGCACGGGCCATGCGCCACAAACGTGCTATGCCAGCAGCCGGCCAGAGGTACGAGCTTACAATCACGCGCGCTGCCGATGGCAAGCTGTACAAGGTTGACTCAAGTGCTTCTGCACCGACAACGAGTCGACCTTCAAAGTCCTCATCTCGCTTGGGCGCATTCACTGCATGCACAACCAAGCCGAGAGAGGCAAACTCAGTGGTCTTGAACTCCCGCGCCTCCTCTAGTTGTGCGTTTGAGGTCCGTTCAAGTCACTTCAAATGCTGTGGTTCCCCCACTACTGATCGTGATGCCTGCTTGGTATTAGATCAGGGGGCGCAGCACTCACCCGACCTCCCCGGCGCTTGGCCCTGCCATGCGCCTGAGAGGGGTGTGAGGGTAGCACTCTCCTCCAACGACCTGCACAACGTGATCACTCACAAGCGCCGGTCAGGAGAGTTGACCAACAAGTACGATGCGCCTCTCACGGGGCACACTTGTGCAGTGGTCACCATCAACTGCTGTTGCAAGTCGGCAGTACCGCCAAAGCAGTCGGTCTTCCAACGGCTACAATCATCGACACCCCTCTGACATCGCCTTGGGACGAAGGTGTCAGCAGAAGAGGAGCTAAAGGTTGCTTCATGCAACGTGATCTACAACTCCTCATCTGTCCGGAAGACGACTGCCAATTCCTCGTCTTCATCCAAAAGCCAGCCGAGGAAAACCAAGGCAGCTGTCTCGACCTCTGGAGTGTTCGAAGGCACTCGGTCGAGGAAGAAGTTCTTGGAGGAAGCTGGGGGTAGCCAGACCCTTGTCGAGCCTCCTTCCGAAGACGAAGATGTCCAAAGCACAGCTGCGGCGGATCTTCATCAAGGCGAAGATGGCCTCCCTGAAGCCCCTCAAAATGAGGATGTCCTCCAGGACACCGCCGGGGGTAGTGCTGGAAACGAAGAGGCCCTTCAAGACAGAGCTGAGGGCAGTCAGGCCCTTGCAGATGCGTCTGTCGAAGACGAACTCCAGAATATGGCTGGGGGTGGCCAAACACCAGGAGAAGTGACTCCCCCACATGAGAGCGAGGCTGAGAGCGAAGCCTCAACTAATCCATCCACTTCCGGCCGTGTCATGACAATATACATGACCGGGGGTGATCTTGAGATTGATGTGCCACCACAGGGCATTGTCCAGCGCATAGACTCGCTAGAGGGAGGACTCAAAACCCTCTCTGCCTCAATGCAAGCACTGACTCAAGCAGTGTTTGAGATACGGTCGGCCTTGATCAGGACACCTTCAAATGGTCCCGACCCAGGAGCCAATGGAGAGTCGAGTGTGTCCCTCCAACGGACACCCTCAGACACAGAAGCACCCCGGACGTCGGAGCCCTCAAACGCTCCACTCCAGGTGGTACCTCCTTTCCCGACTCCTAGCTCCACGGAGGACGTGGTCGAAATGATCAAAGATCTGCGGGAGCGCTTCGAGTCCAAGAACAGGCAGGAGGAGTGCCAGAAGATGGGCATTCCCCAGCCTTATCCCCTTGAGTGGAACAAGGTGGTTTATCCCCCAAAGTATAAACCACAAACACTCACACCGTATGACGGGAAGGACTCTCCACGACGGTACCTGACGTACTTTCAGTCGCAGACAGGGCATCTTTCGAAGGAGGACGCGCTCCTCACCAGCATCTTTGTTGGGGCCCTGAAAGGGGTGGCGTATGACTGGTACTGCAGCCTCCCCGATAATTCCATATCGTCCTTCGACGACCTGACACGCCTCTTCCTCGACCGCTTCTACGACGGTAGGAAGGACATGACGATGGCATCTCTCATTGAGATACGCCAGAAGGACAAGGAAACGGTTCGGGCATTTATCGAACGCTTCCGTCAGGCCTGCTTCAGGCTACCTCCAGGCATGCCAGAGCATGCGCTTCTCTCCGCTTGCAGTATAAACATGCTGCCTGCAGTAAAGCTCTGGCTTAACTCTACTCTCCCTCCCGACTGGAGCTCCCTAATCATCGAAGCTGAAGCTGCAGAGAAGAAGGCGGCCAATGCACGTCTTCTGGGTGTTAGCTTACCCGCCTTTGACGATAAGGGGAAAAAGTCCGCAACCAACAACTCCGGACGAGAAACAAAGGGGAAACAGGCATTGACTGTTAATGCCTCGAAGGACGCATCTGTGCCTACTCAAAAGCCTCCACTGGCACCGAGACCCAAGGAGGTTTATTCATTCAATGATGACGACACCCTGCAACTCTTTGAGATACTGAAGCAGGATGACAAGATCAAGCTTCCGGACCCGAAGCGGCCCGATGAAGTCGGGAAAGTGGACAACCCGAGGTACTGTCACTACCATCGGTTTATCGGACATCCGACCAAGGACTGCTACGTCCTCAAAAATTACATCCAGCGCATGATCAATGCGGGTGTAATCTCCGTCGACTACGAAGAGAAGACGGTATCAGCTAATGTGGTGTCACTTCAGTTCGGCACCTTGCCGCCGACTACCACACAAGATGGCGTCGTCCCCATCCCTAAGGCGACAATGGAGGTGGTGAACTTGCCACCCACCCGTGACAATGTGAGTGGACTTGTCCGACTCACCACATCTCGAGGAGAGGTCCTCTGGGTTCACCCCGACCTCGTCTCCGAGGTGACTCAACCGGAGGTACGCCCTACCTCCAAAGCAAAAGGCAGGAAGATCAAGTCTTGCCGCACGGTCTCTTCTTCAACGGAAGAGGCGCTTCCAGTGCAGACGCGTGCACAACAGAACTCCCAGCCCGGTGAAGCTGCCGTCGAAGTGGTGCCTCCTGGCACCATCCCTGAGGAGGGTCCATCCAAGCCCTCAGCAGCCAATAAACAAAAGCAAGTGGAGGCCCGTTTCGACAGACCTCTACGGAAAGAAAATGCTTCGGGGCTAGCCAAGCCCCACAATTTTGACATTCTGGCACAACTGGCCAGTACTCCTGCACGCTTGTCTTTGTTCGAGCTCCTGCGTCTCTCCAAGGACTCCCGAGAAGCTCTCTGCGAAGCTCTGAAGGATGCCGAATCCTTTCTTAGTCAAGTCAAGCAGCCTGAAGACCTCCCAACTACTTGTGCACACTGTCATTGTGCGGATGAAGTTATCCCAAACATAACTTTCACCCAACAAGACATGCTGCTCAAGCATCACCGACATAACCGACCGTTGTATTACACAGGGTACATCGGTTCGGTAAAGGTGAGCAGGATTCAGATCGATCCGGGGTCTTCCCTAAGCATCATTCCAAAGGCGCTGCTATCAAAGCTGGGGATCCCAATGTACCGGCTGGCGCCCTCCAATACAACCATCAGTGGCTTCAACGCTAGCAAGAGTGAGCCACTGGGCAAGATCCGGCTGAAGTGTCACATCGGCAGCCTCAAAACTGAGGTGACTTGTTATGTGGTGGATGCCGAGGTCAACTACAACATCTTACTCGGACGACCATGGTTACATGAGTACATGGTGGTGCCCTCCATGCTCCACCAATGTATGAAATATGTATCCACCAACGGCATCATCCGGACGGAGTTTGCAGATATCGATCCCTTCAAAGGGATTGAGGCCTACTTCACCGATTTCGACTTGTACAAGCCACTTGACGAGGAGGAAGCCAACGACGCCGATGATGAAGCAGAGACGGCAACAGAGCCGGACTTGGAGCCCGAAATGACTCCCGACGCCCCCTTGAAAATCCGATTGAAGGGCAAGCCTCCCCAGAAGGCGCCTCCAATGAGCATCAAGCTATCAGGGAAAGCACCGACTCACGAAGCTCCCCTGAAGATATGCCTCAAGGGAAAGCCACCTCAAACAGCGGCTCCCCTGGTGGTAAAATTACAAGGGAAGGCGCCACTCATCGGAGGCGCAACCGAGGCACCTCTCAAGGTGCGTCTTAAAGGCAAGCCGCCGCAGTCATCCAAGATGCCGGAGAGGGCTCACATAACCCTCTCAGACCCCAAAGTCAGAGCGGTGGAGGACTCTCCTGATCCGGCCCCAGTGCTTACAGATGAGGAGCTTGGCGAATATATCTCTGCTGATGTAGACGCACCCTCCTTAGACAATGTTATCCCACCGGATAAAATCTCGTACTTTATCAATAATAGAGTGTCTTTCAATTATTCTTGTCTTCCACACTGGAATGCCATGTATACATTAGATAACGCTCTACGGTCGTTGCAAACACAAATAACGACCGTCCACCATAATCGAGTGGTCCCGTCTCAAGGAGTCTTCATAATCCCCCCACGAAGCTGAGACGAAGGCACCATCATCTCGGGCAAAGTCGAGCGTCATCAGGACCTCCCGTCAATCGAGCCCGAACCTGATACCGGCAGAGTACAAGTCTATCGGTACACGGATACGGCAAAGCGCATCATCCAAAAGATGGGCTACGACCTGAAAAGCAATAAAGGCCTAAACTACGACAAGGGTCGGCATCTCCCTGTCCGGCTTTCGATGCCCAATGGAAAGCCACAGGACTACTATAATCGGACTCGACGGGGGTTAGGCTATGTCACGCCGCCATCAACTCCAGAGAGTTCAGACGCAGAAGACATAGAACATTCCCACTCGTCTGAAGCATCGATGTGGGATTCCGATACCAGTATCGGATCAGTCTTCAGGAAAGTGCTGTCAGCTAACATGACATCGGCGCAACCTCAGAAAGATGAAGGCGAAGACCAACCGCCGGAACCCTTCGAAGAGGAACCCTGGGCTCAACGCCTAGGAGAACAATGGGAGTCTTGTTTTGAGTTACGAGAACCTCCCACCGAAGACGAAGTCGAGCAGATCGACCTCGGGGATGGGTCTTCTTCTAAACCCATCTTTATCAGCAAAAGCTTGGAAGGAGAAGATCGAGAATCTTTAGTCCAACTGGCTAAAGAGTATATTGACGTCTTCGCCTGGAGCTACGAAGACATGTCGGGTCTCGATCCACAGATCGCGATGCATAGGTTGAACATCTTACCAGATGCCAAACCTATCAAACAACAACAGCGACGCTTCCGCCCGGACATCATGAATGCCATCGATCAGGAGGTGGACAAGCTCTTGACCAGTGGCTTCATCCGTGAGGAACAACACCCGGACTGGGTAGCCAACGTCGTCCCTGTCACCAAGAAGAATGGGAAGATACGAGTCTGTATCGACTTCAGGGATCTCAACTCTGCTTGCCCGAAGGATGAATTCCCGCTCCCAATCACCGATGTAATGATCGACAACACATGTGGCTTTGAACGCATGTCCTTGATGGACGGGTATTCAGGCTACAATCAAATCAAGATGTTCCCCGATGACGCAAAACACACGTCATTCAGGACTCCGAAAGGTGTTTTCTGCTACACAGTAATGCCCTTCGGCTTGAAGAATGCCGGTGCAATATACCAACGAGCGATGAGTACCATCTTCCGTCAACATCTTCGGAAGACAGTTGAGTGCTATGTTGACGACATCGCAGTCAAGAGCCGCCTCAAAAGAGATCACCTACAGGACCTGAGGACGGTCTTTGATCTCATGCGGGCACATCAACTCAAAATGAACCCCGCTAAATCCTTCCTGGGGGTTCCTAGCGGCAAATTCTTGGGCTTTGTCATCACGGCAAAAGGCATTCATGTCGATCCCGAGAAGACTAAAGCCATCCTCAACATGGACCCCCCGAAGAACCTTCGAGAACTTCGGGGCTTACAGGGACGTCTGGTATACATCCGGAGGTTCATAGCAAACCTCTCCGGTAAATGTCAACCCTTTACTCAGCTCATGAAGAAGGGAGTCTCTTACGTCTGGACAGAGGAGTGCCAAAAGGCTTTCAACGACATCAAGGCTTACTTGACAAGCCCGCCAGTCCTAGTGGCACCTGTCGTCGGCAAACCATTCCTCCTCTACGTCCGTGCCATGGATCATTCCCTCGGCGCTTTACTGGCTCAAAACAGCGATGCAGGCTACGAGCAAGCAATCTACTACCTCAGTCGAACACTCATCGGGGCCGAACACCGGTACAACCCCGTTGAAAAGGAGTGCTTGGCTTTGGTGTTTGCCATTCAGAAGACTCGTCATTACGTCTCGGGCCAGACAATTCATGTCATCTCCCGAGTCAATCCACTCAGAGTTCTCATGACGAAGCCAGGGTCATTAAACTCCCGGTTGGCTACATGGGCGATCCTACTAACGCCATACAATATGGTGTTTGTCTCGCAGAAGGCGGTCAAGGGTCAGGCTCTGGCTGACTTTTTAGCTGCACACCCCATCCCAGAATCTTTAAAACTCTATGAAGACATCCCGGATGAAGTCCAAGAATCAAACGTCACTGAAGGAAGCCCCGTTTGGCGGATGTTCTTCGATGGCGCTTCAAGAACGGGCCCCAACGACCAAATTATCGCAGGAGTGGGGGTGGTCTTGGTCTCCCCCGATCAGCTGGTCATCCAGCGCGCATACTCTCTTTCGAAGCCGTGCTCCAACAATGTTGCTGAGTACAACGTACTCGTCATGGGACTCCAGCTAGCACAACAGCTGGGGGTGGATCATCTGGAAGCCTACGGTGACTCGAAACTCGTCGTAAACCAGATTCGGGGGCAATACGAGGTTCGCCATGAAGATTTAATCCCTTACCATGAAGTTGCATTGAACATCATTTCAACCTTCACTGGGTTCTTCATTGAACATGTACCCCGTCTACAAAACTTGGAGGCTGACGCTCTGGCTGGCCTCGCAGCCTCATTGGCCGCGCCCCTTGGGACTCAACACTATGCCACGGTAACTGGCCGAGACTTGATTTGTCCCAGAAACAACCTATGTTTGCAAATGGCTCACGTCGTGCCGACAAACACCGATGTTAATGTCCGAGACTGGAGATTCTCGTTCATCGACTTCGCCGTCTACGGAATCCTTCCGGAAGACCCAAAGGAAGCCGTCTCAGTCAGGAGACGCTCTCTTCGATTCTACTATGATACAACCATTAAAACGCTGTACCGACGCTCCTTCGACGGGCTTCTCCTTCGATGCCTGTCTAACGAAGAAGCGGCCGAAGCTCTTCGAGAAGCTCATGACGGAACTTGCGGAGCTCACCAACCAGGTCCTAAGTTGCAAGATCGACTGCGACGTATGGGCTACTACTGGCCAACTATGGCCGCCGACGCAGTAGAATATGCTAAGAAGTGCCATGCATGCCAACTTCATGTAGACTTCATACATACACCGTCTGAACCTCTACATCCTACAGTCGCCTCCTGGCCATTCGAAGCCTGGGGCATGGACATTGTAGGACCAATCACCCCTCCTTCATCAAGAGGACATCGTTTCATCATGGCCATCACCGATTACTTCTCCAAATGGGCGGAAGCAGTCCCACTAGCGGAAGTAAAAAGCTCCAGGGTGGTCAGCTTTATCAAACACCATGTCATTTACCGTTTCGGAGTACCCAGGCGGATCATTCATGACAATGGTCCCCAGTTCATCAACCACATTTTCAGCAGGTTCTGTGACAAGAATCGCATTCAAAACGTGGCCTCAACCGCCTACAATCCGGCAGCAAACGGATTGGCCGAGGCGTTCAACAAAACTATCGTCAGGCTGCTCAAAAAGGCCGTGTCATCCAACAAACGCGACTGGGACGAAAAGCTCGGCGAATGTCTTTGGGCCTACCGCACAACGGTACGGACCCCAACAGGCAACACACCATTCTCCCTGGTCTACGGGAGTGAAGCGGTACTGCCTCTCGATATCCAGATCCCCTCACTCCGAGTAGCGATCACAAACAAACTCACAGAAGAAGACAATCAACGTCGTCGTCTGCGGGAACTGGAGGCACTTGACGAAAAGCGTCTCCTAGCTCAACAACGCATCGAACTTTACCAAGCCCGTATATCACAGGCTTTCAACAAGAAGGTCAAGCAAAGAACTTTCTAAGTTGGCGACCTGGTTTTAGCAGTCAGAAGGCCAATGGTGTTAACTCACAAGACACCAGGGAAGTTCGAGCCCAAATGGGAAGGACCCTTCATCATTGAGACGATATACTCAAATGGTGCTTACCGCCTCGCCAAACCCAATGGGGACTTGTTCATGATGCCCATCAACGGCAAGTTCCTAAAGAAGTACTATTCTTGACATCCTCCAAGACATGTATTTCCCCAAAAAACCTCTTTTCACAAAATCAAACGCTTCCGGAACCCAGCTGTTCCGTGGCATCCTTCCGTAGAAAGATAACCACGTCCACATTACCTCTGAGTTGTCTCTCTACATCCTACAAAGCGGAACCTTACATTTCATGAGCTTACGCTATCCTTCATGTTTACCACGTCCACATTACCTCTGAGTAAACATCCCGTACAAACAACTCCTGTGTTGTCGTACATTGATCGCAGAACTTCCACGTCCACATTACCTCTGAGTTGTTCAGCGTATCCCCCAGGATTATTCCTACCACGTCCATAAATACCTCTGAGTAGGAAGATTCTATCATTTGAACCTAATGATTGCCATGTCCATATTACCTCTGAGCAAACATGTTGGTTCCTTCAAACTTATTATCTGTACCTAAAAACCAAGGTGCGCAAAAGATAATAGGTCCACATAAATCATCAAGTTCATGAGATCAAAAATGAATACATCACAAAAAAAAGAGATAGTGTATTTCTTTATTTTTCAAAAAAAGGGAGTACAGAAATACGCTATTTCCCCAGCAAAAGTTGCAAAAACACATAAAAAGAAGAGAAACTACAGTCCCCGATCCTCTCAAGGGTGGGATGAGAGCTCTCTGACTCGACGTCTCAGGTCGGCAGTGCGAGTTTCCACAGTCGCCTGGACTCGGAGCTCGGCTTCTTGACACATTAATCCGACAGCCTCAGCGGAAGTTTTACTCTCATACTTCTCATCAAGCTGTCGTCGCTGCTGAGCCAAAGCAAGGGTCCGCTGAATAAGAGTCGCTTCCTCCTGCTTGAATGCCACGTGTTCAGCCAGGACACGATCAGCTTCTAGTTGAAGTTGGGCCCGCTGGTCTTCAAGACGGCGCATCTGGGCATCAACCTCTGCGATGTTAGCATCCACCGCAGCCCGCTTCTCCGTCGTCTTCTTCATAGATTGAGACAACTGCTCCGCCGCAGCCTCGGTCCCAGCCACTTCACGCTCCCAACTGCTCACATCGGCTCGATGGGAAGCCTCGATTTCAGCAATCAACTTCCCCATCTCTGCATCTATCAAGACAGAGAGGTCATTTCGTTGGATGTACTGCAGTTCCGCGAGCCGCTCATCCAGCTCAATCACCGAAACCTCTAGAATTTTGGCCATATGGTCATGGCCTTGGTGAACGCGGATCAGCTCGATACAAGGCATTGCCAAAGCTTTTGCTGTCGCAAAGCTCCCCTTGGCATCCATCACTGCAGATACACCTTTCTCCAGCATTTTGTACACTCCCTCGACGAGGAACTTCACATACTCGTCGGCATCCGCCAGCACCTGCGGCGTCATAGCAGGAGTTGGGGGAGCTACTACAGTTTGCGGACCGGAGGAAGATCCGCCAACCTCGATCTGAGAGGTTTGAACCTCGGCAGCAATAGGCTCTTCATCAACAGGGGCCAGACTGCTAGCCCGAGGAGCCGAAGGAACAGAAGAAGCTGGCACATGCGTCGTGATAGTACCCCAAGTGGAAGGAGCAACAGAGGGTTCCACACCCTTACCCTTCTCAAGCCCGGAGAAATCACCGACGTCAACGGCCACCTCTTCTACCCCCGACGTTCTATCAGCATCAGCTACCTCCCCCGGCAAAATGGGGAGATCAACATTTATCTCCTGGCCAGCCCCAGGAGACAAGACCGGCAGAAGGGTCTCATCCTTCTCAAGTCCCTCTATAGGGACAGAATCTGTCGCTACCGCCTGATCGGTAGCCATCTCAATGTCCATGGTTGGAGCCAAGGAAGGATTTGGCAATGATTCAGTCGACCTCCCTTCATCATGACAAGGAGGGGAATCAACCCTCTCCTCTATCCTCACTGCCTCTGCTGCCCCCGCAACAGACTCCTGCAGCTCCGGAGCGATGTCATCGGAAGATGATGAACTCCATTCCTCTTCATCACCAGGAAGCTGCGCACTTGCTAAACCTTCGATATGTGAAGCCTCCGCTGTGGCCTTCGTCACCTCGGAAGCTGCTGCACCCTCAGGTTCCCTCCTGACATAACCCGGAGATACCGGAACCTCCACGATGACAGTATCCTCCGGATCTTCCTCCATGAGAGACATCATTGTCGGCGGGATATGCACTCCAGACGAGCTCGCCATCTCTTCTCGCCTACTTCCACCCGACTTTGGGGTACGAGGTTTTCTTTTTAGCGGCTCCTACAAAAGAAGATGGGGCCTCGTAAGTGGCAGAACCAAAATCAGATTTAGTAGGATGTCCTTACCTCTTCGGACGCCGAATCTGATGACACCGTCGGTAACGATGCCTTCTTCTGCTTCTTCGACACAAGAGATTCAGCCCCTGTATCTGCATATCGTTTTGATCGATCGCCCGAGGGTTCTGCTTGTGATGCGGAGGGGGCACTCCGTTGACCCACCCCTGACGGACGATACGGCCGGGCCTTCTCTGGCGTATCCCCAGTCGCAGCTAACTGGGTGCCTGCGATAAGGCTGGTCTCCCTGTCATATCCGGAGGGCGGGGCAGCCATAACACAGTAAAATTTGGCGGCCGAGTAAAGAATGGGCGGCCGCGGATCGGGGACGGGCAACGTAAAACGAGCTCCGGTACATCCGGCATTATAGTAATGCCAAGCTCGTGCACCATCCAACAAACTTCCAACATACCCCAGGGTAATACTGGGGTTATCCAACATCATCTGAGCATAACCAAATTGTCGCACAAAGCGGCTCGGCAAGTACGGTTCCAGGTAGCACTGATTCCTGTTCCGGTACACCAGATGGGACGGCCGGATACTTTGCAACCAGCGGAATCCCCATTGAGGCAGAGTGGTGGTACCTTCGCCCAGGTCCCTTAAATCCTTGTTGGCCTCAAAACCCAAATCGATGGGACCAACTTTGGTGATCTCCCAACCCTGAAGACGGGATAAAACCTTTCTACAAACCGGGACACCAGTATGCGACCAGCTCCTCCGATGGAAACGACGAAGGAATGCATCTCCAGCCTTATAATCTCCTTCTGAGCCTGGGCTCATCATACTGGGATGATGCAGAATCAGCCATCCCATCAAATAGTGAAACGGCAGTTCGGCGCGCGGAAAGTTATTTTTCTGCCTCTATCATGAATCACATTTCCAGCAAACTCTCGTAAACCTCGCTGCAGGTTACATACCATTGCGGGGAGGAGAGCCAAGCGCCGGCCGAAGACCAACTTTACGGCTGACAGGATTAAGTTTCGAGTCACCCTCTCGACGGCACCGGATCCACCTGCGAACACGCAATCCCGGAGCCATATCATCAGATAGGCGACCAAAACCGCCTTGGATGACATTGGATAAGCAAGGTGCCAGAAGCAGCTGTAGGAGCGTGCATCTGACTGCTGGTCTTCATTCCCTCGGGGATTCTTCTCCCCTAACCTGTTCATTTCGGACAGCACCTCGCTACGAGAGAGCGTCGGCGGAGTAGAAAACTTCGAAGAATCCTCTTTGTCTTGTCTAAAGACATAATCTCTCCAAGCGGTCACATGGGGCTGCGACCCGCTTTTATCCCTTCTCTGTACATAGTAATGATGACTCGCCACTTCCTTGAAGACGGCCGTCATCTTATCAGCTCTGTCCCCCAGGACCTGAAGTTCCTCATTGGTTGGAAAGTACTCTTCATAGGGCTCCGACCCCCAAGGGAGTTTAGACACCTCATACATCTCATGAAGTGCGAGCCCTAACTCCCCTACCGGAGTAAAGAAGGTCCCGGTATGGATATCAAACATCTCCAGGAGTGCGAGGAACATGTGCCTATTAAGGTCAACACCCGCCTGGGTAGCACGGATCGCGGCAGTCAATCCGATCTCTCGGAGCTCAGTCCAAAATCGCGACAAGATCCAGAGCGTCAGTTTATCCCATTTTGAGACGTAATGGCACCAACCCTCCACCCGAAACTCTTCTGTCGGGTAGGAGCGTTCCATCAAGAACATACGATGTGTAAAAGTCGAAGCACTATAAGCAAGCGTATCAATGGGTACATCACTGTAGAGGCTCCCAGGACGTAAAGTCTGCCAAGTGTAAGAAGACCCAGACCTTATAACGGTCAAAGCATCCCTTTGGTCGGAAGTAGAATCAATTTGGATGACACCAGTCACCGCTCCCCCCTGAGAAGGGGTAAACTCCCAAGACATCCTCCTCTGGGAAATAAGGCGACAGAAGGACGTCAAAGGCCATTGACGTTCAAGTTGCTTAACAGTCATATGCACTCCATTCGCAGTAAAGAACCAGTCCTCCTTGACCTTCAGCACTGACGACTCAGTAGAAGTGAGACGGTCTCCAAACAGGAACTCAGGCTTCAGGAAGGTCACTTTACCAGATGTGGAAGATTTAAAAACTCCACGCTCCATCATCCGTTTGAGGAACCAATACTACTGTTCACGGATTAGGGTCATTCTCTCAGGAGGCTGATCCAGCATAAGAGCATCTTGAGCAGGGTTTATCACTTCCTCGTTATGCTCTACTCCCATTTGGTTGAAGGCAGCCTCCAAGAAAACTTCACTCAAAAGCGGGATTGCCATCGACACTAGCAAAAGATCAGAAAAAGTCAGAAGAGAACACACAATATGTCTAAAGGAGAAAACTGCGGCGCATCATCAGGGATTGAACCCATGCGCATGGCCTCGGCGCATCATCAGGGTTTGAACCCATGCGCGTCAGCAGTATAGCCTCGGCGCATCACCAGGGTTTAAACCCATACGCGTCGGCGGGCAAAGACCGCGGCACATCATTAAAGACTCAAGGCCTATGTGCGTTGGCGTACGGACAATGAGACTTACCAACCACCTCCGGCCGAACTTCGACAGGCCGACGGAGAACGACAGCCGCCGCAACTTCCGCGGACTCCTTCGCTTTCTCCTTCCCCTTGCCGGCAGTACCGCGAGGAGTCTTGGGAGCCATTCTCTCGAGGAAGGAGAAGTTAGGGTTTTGAAGAAGAAACTCTAAAGAAGCAGAGGCACAGAGAAGAAGAACCCTTTCTCTCTCCAACTCTTACCTATTTATAGGGCTTGGTCGCACGCGTGAACAGATGACGTGTGATCTCAGCCGTCGCCTCGGGTTCTGTGCAAAGATAGCAGCAAATAAAACCAAAAGATCATCATTAATCTTTTCGGTTACCGAGGCACCATCATCATTAACTGAGAAGAGCATGCGCCCGAACAGGCATGCGCCCAGAAATCATGCGCCCTGACCTCCATGCTTCTTATTCAAAGTATTCCAAAACTTATTCAAAAGTTTTGAAAACTTTGAAGGGGGTCTTGTAGAAGCATGGAATTTCACAACCAGAAAGCCCATGCGCCAGACACTACATGCGCTAGAACTCAGACGAAGAACTTCACAGCAAGATCAATAAAGATAGACATTCGAAAGAAGACTTTTTATTGATATACAGAAGTCTATTACATGTCTAAGAAAAGGTTGTACAAAGGAGAATTTCTACAAAGGAAAGATCCTAAGTCTACAGCCAGCGGCTACCATGCACCTCCAGATAAGCGCAGCAGCCACCATGCGCCCTCAGTCAGGCGCAGCAGACATCATGCGCCTCCAACCAGGCGCATCCCACCATCTCTTCAGCAGCCCAGTTATGTGCCGCTCTTCCAGCCAGGCTCACCTGATAAGTGCTTCGTCAAGCAAAGCATTTAACCCTCTGGCTGGAACCAAGGAAGAGAAGAGCACCGCAAATGCTGTGGCCAGGGGAGGCTTCGAAAGAGCCTCCAAAGGCGAAGGAAGACCGTGATCGAAACCGCGACTAAAGGAGCAGCTTTCAACACAACCAAAGTGGGCAAACCCCACTTTGAAGGAAGATAGAGCCTAGCACCGCCATTCCGATCTACGGCTCTTCCGGAATAACGGAGACAAGGCCCGAGCATCCCTATCTTTGGATGCAACAGGCACCTTCCGCCTGCCTCGGAAGCCCTCGACTCCGTCTTTTGGATATAACAGTCACCTTCAAGTGCATCGAAGACAACACAGCGTCTCATCTTCACCCTCGGGAGCACTTCGTCAACAGAATGCACCCGCATGTTCAAGTTCATGTTGGAAGTACGTGAGGGAATGAGAAGCAAATCTTCTTTTCATGCCACTATTTATAGGCCGGGCAGATCAAACCCACGCGCCAAGTGGATGGCCCTCCGAATTTCGTGCAATGAATTTACATTAAATGGATGAACCGGACGCCTCGAATTCAGCCAAACGGCTATTTATAGCACTCGAAGAGCGAGACAGCCGCATCATTAAAAGACATGTCCGATGCGCCAGCCAGATAGCGCATCACACGGACGCGCCCTTCGGCATCAGGCGCATCACACAGACGCGCCCTACAGTACTCGGCGCATTACAGAGGGTGCGCCCCCACACATCTCCATACCGAATGGAACGCCAACCGACGCGCCCACTCAGCTGTCCATCGAACGTCACCAACATTAAATACTGAACTAACAGAGTTGGCAGCACGCCTCCCAAAGTCTGAACAGTTGACAGCTTTTTCAGAAAACGAAGCGTCGGCAACGTCAGCATCATCATGACTTTATTTCGACGGCTACTGCCACGTGGCCACTCAACCATCCGCATGCGCCTCTACGGCTATGCGTCCAAATTAGCATGCGCCTCAAAAGCCATGCGCCCCAGACTGCTCTCTGATCCCGAAAGATAGAAGGAAAGTCGCCTGCATGCGCCTCAAAAGCCATGTGCCCCAAATGGTTTGTAACTCCTAAAGGTTATGAGCCGCAGCCTCCTCCTGCGCCCAATCCAAGGTGCAGCTCGCCAGATCACTCCTCTCCACCAAATCCGAGATCTTCGAACCATGAGTCGACGACACGTGTCTTTTGACTCAACTCGTCCAAGATTTCAGCAACGGAAAGATCTTCTCTCTGCTACGTGTCGGCTCACAACAGCAGTATGAAGAGTTCTCCCCCTCGATCAGGGCGCAGCACCCATGCGCCTCCATAAGCAACCTCCACGTGGCGTCCCCACACCGGCGCATCCTGCATGCGCGCATGAGCAGCCAGCCTGCAAAACTATAAATAGAAGGATCATCTCCTTCACACACACACACAAGATTCACAACACAGAGAGAATCCACAACAGAGAATCACCAGAGAGGCAGTTCTAGACACTCAATGTCTTCCTCCTCTCAGCAAGCTCCAGCACCCAGAGCAATCAACACCTTCAGAGAACCGATAACCGTCGTCAGCCGGTCAACGGAGTCAACGCATTACCACTCGCTCCATTGGCACTAAGGACCCAGCTTAAATAAAAGTGTACTCCTAGGACTACATCTAAGTCCTATATTGTATCACTGTTCTGTTTGTATTAAAGTTTCAATCAAAATAATTTTAATGGCAAACAGGTAGTAGGAAGGGTCTTTGTCAAGCATAACCGAAAATAGGTTGATACAGGAGTTCTATTCATCTAATAACATAGGTTACAAGGAGATAAGGTTACGAATTTTATGGAAGGAGAATTAGTGGTCTATGAGATGGGAACTATATAATAGGTGTAGGAACCTATTTCATAAAGTTATAATGTAGGAACCTATATAATAGGTATTATAGTTCAAATATGGCGATATGCATGGATGAGTTTTAATGGGTTCCCTATTTAGTCATCAATCCTTGGTCGAATGGGTCTTGGATTTTAATCTACATTGACTAGATAAGATCCCAAAATCATGTGAACGATTCCTATTAGCTTAGGGTAACATAGAATAGGTTCTAACTCAAGTGGTTGGCCTAATTGTCAGTCGGGTTGGTTAACTAGATTTCCAAGCCCGAAATTGTGCCTTCTGAGACTTTTGTGTTTAAATAGCACAAGAAGACTCAATTTAGTGGCACACTAGTGGCATCTTTATAGTGGGCTTCGAGTAGATCACGACCATATATTGGGTCTAAAGATTTGAGTGAAGGTTAGATTTCTAATTGCAGTCAAAAAGTATATCGGTGTTATGGTAAGGGTTATCGCTAGTCCTTTTTGACCTATAAGTCGTATTATAAAAATAGAGTACAAAAGGACGTATTTTAGTGGGACATGATAAATCTACATAAAGGTGGACTCATCTTGATCTTATATGTGTAATTTTTGGAAGGTAACAGCTGGTCTCGTGCTCCGAATATTAATGTCACAGTCGGTGACACCAAATGATCTAAAATATAGAGTGGAAGTTCATGAGTCACTATTTTTTCATCCAAGTGGGAACCAATTTACCTCAATCAATCGGTGATCCCATAATTCCTAAAATGAAGAATGGCTTACAACTATTTACTCTAGAGACTAGACATGGTTTTAGGAATAATGAGGTTAGAAATATTTAAGTCGTGACATCGTACCTTGACCTTTGCTAATAATAAGTCACGATGTGATCGATAACGTGATGGAGTAGTTATGAATCAATTTCGAGGATCGTAACCCAATTTCTAATAATGGAAAGGATTGTGTACCACGATACATGAGTCGATAGAATAGAATGATCCACTCGTCCATAGTATACTAGTGTTATCGATGAGGGCAACGAACTTTACGGCACGTCTGTAAAACCCCTAAATTTCTACTGTTATTTTTTTATTATAAATTTGATACCGATTTTTTTATTTTGTATATTGTACGTCGCGTAGTTGCATTATACGTCGCGCACAAATTTTGTTTTTCGTAATTGCTCGACGAGTGCGAATATGTGCGAGCTTACATATTTTTAGAAAAATATTTTTCTATAGTTTCAAAATAATATATCTAATAATTATTTTTAGCTATCGTACCAAAATTTCCAAGTTTATGATTTTATTTATGAAAGCCTTTTCGTTTATAACAATTACTAATAATAAATAATATTCTTCATATATATTTTTAATTATTTATTAGTGTATTTTAAATAATAATATTATTTTTGAAATTATTATTATTTGTATTTTTGGAAAAACATATTTTAAAATTATTGTGGTAATTTAAATCTTGAATTAATTTTATGGATATATTTAAATAGATAAAATAATATCTATGTTTGAAAATTGATTTATCCTATTTGATTTTAAACTAAAAGAATTTAATTAAATTTAAATTTGATTTGTATTTGAATTTGGATTTGATTGATTTTAAATTAAGATGCGAATTATCTATTTTTGGTTTTAAACTACTCCTAATCCTTATCTAACTGGGAATTCCAACATCATATAAATATGCAGGTACTCATCCATAATTTTGACTATCCACATATGTGCATCGTGTCTGTGCCCAGCTTCTTATTCCATCATCTATATATACATTTTTTCGTGTCGACAATCCCGACACAAATAAATCCTAAACCTACAACCTCCACCCCGGCCGAGGCAGCAACCAATACCACCATACGAGAAAATCCATCACCACCACGTTCACGCCACCACAGGAGACTCCTTATTAGCCTCGACCAAACCCATCGACAACAGCAGCCCGTCCTCGCCCCGTTGTCATAACTACCACCACCAAATTATCTTTCCTCTGGCCGACCCTGACTCCAACCCAACCACCGTCCTCCGGCTTCATCCATCACCGCCAGTACCACCACCAGCCTATCACCAACATCCCCGACACCACTGCCGATTCCACGCCTCCGCAGCAATTCCTTCCACCCAAAATTCGAGAGCCATCACCATCCCCTGCGACCACCACCTGAGCCAGTGGCCACAAGCCCCGACCACCATATCATTGGCTACTCACTCAGCGCCTTCACCAGCCTTGCTACCACCCCAAGGCCGGACACCACCACCGAAAAACACCCAACCACCACCGCCACCAAATAGCAGAGAGTTGGAAAACTCTAACCTAACCGACCGTGTGCCACCATGAGCGGCTGCACCACCTCCAGCGCCGCCTCGGACGCCTTCCTCCATCCCGAATCCGGCGAACCACGCGCCCTCGTGCAGCCGTTCTCCGGCTACCGCCCCACAGATCCGCGCGGGGGATCACCGTCGTATCTCCGCCTCCAGGAAGCCGCTGATCCGTCGCCCGTCGTCGAGATCCCGAACTCCAACCGCCATTGGACCTCGCCACCATCGCAGCACCCGAACCAGGCCGACGCGTCACCGCGCTCCCCCGCCAGCCTGTGACCGCTGCCGCGCCAACACCGGACCGCGCCAGCTCCGATGGAACCCCCATCGCCGGCCACCTCTTCAACCCATGCCGCCGTCCACTCTGGGCGCGCGCCTCCACGTCGGTAGATCGTCGCCCGCCGCGCGCCTCCACGCCGGCAGATCGTCGCCCGCCGCACGCCGACGACACCCTCTGGTAAGACCCTCCCTATCTCTTCTTCCCGCTTCATTCTCTCTCTCTCTCTCACTCTCCCTCTCCGTAACAAAATTGGGGGAGGTTAAAGGAGCTGAAGAGTTATTATTATTATTATTATTATTATTATTAGTTTTTATTATCCTTACTGTATATTACTATTATGATTATGATTATTGTTATTATTATTACTGTTTATTATTGTTAATATGAATATTATTATCTATTATTTTTATATACAGTATATATAAGGGTAATAAAATCTTTTATATGTCAACATTGGTATTTATAAAGTATATTATGAGTATAGATTTTATAAGTGTTGCTATTAAAATTATTATTGTATTATTATGCTTTAACAACTAAATAAATAATAAATATTTACAAAAATATGTTGACACCACTCAAAAGTCCTAAAATTATTTTTCTCTATATTTTATTAAAATAGTTTGACTAACGAAAAGTTACTTTTCTACAATTTATATATTACAAACTTTTTTTTTTACCTAAAAGTATAAATAAAAGGTAGTTTACAAACTATTATATATATAGATTGTTTCCAAGTATTTACTAACAAAAATCCAGTTTCAAATAATATAAATATTTTCTAATAATTTTGAAGGTATGTTTTTGAGTAAAGAAATAACTTTCCTTAAACCAAATACTCCCTCCGCTTGGTTGTTCGTAATTATGACTAACTAAATCATTTCCTACATTATCGGAGCCAGACTTCTTCATATCGACACGGTTAGTCAAGCTATCTGGACATTATTATGATCGTCGCATCCCACCAGGCGGTAACCCAGGCAAGACACCTTGCCTTTACTATTTAAATTTCTTGCTCAATATCATGCATGTTTTATAATTATTTATTTCTAGCAAATATAAATTGTTATTTCAAAACTTTATGTAGTTATAAATTACTATACTTAGTTTTCGTTAAGTATTTGGCCTAGAGTTAAGGGACCACCTTTGTTTGTGCCGCATTCATTGGCCCGACACCTGTGTGTCACGATGTCACGTGTCTCATATAGATTCGGACTTGCGTACCGACGTACATCGGTGCGTACAGGACGAGCGTTAGGATATAACCGCTAATATAATTGCTTAGAAGACTTAGCGGTTATTAGAAATATAGTGGTATAGATTCAGCACGAGTAGTGCATGGGGAGGGGAAGACAGTTATTAGGCACAGGGGCTTTTACACATTTACTTTTCTCTAGCTGCCATTTGTGACTCAGTCGAGAGCTAGTACGCCGTGCATTTATTTACCTTTCTCTAGATGCCACTAGTGCCTCAGTTGAAACAAAAATGTGTCGTACATTTACTTTCCTCTAGATGCCGTTAGTGACTCACCCGAGAGACTAGTGTGCCGTGGATTTATTTATTTTTCTCTAGATGCCACTAGTACCTCGGTTGAAACACTAACGCGTCGTATTTTTAGTCTCGGGAGCCCTTGTGTGGAACGTTATCTTCAAATTGCATTTTTACATAGAATGGTTAAGGACCTTTATTTGTGTAGTCACATATATTTTTCTGTTGAGCTTTATTTATTCAGTCATTGGCATGATATTATGTGTCTTATTACGTCCCTCTGAGGACCTGATTATCTCGCCAGGTGTGTGCCCTTGTCTTTTGCAGGTGTTCTAGCTCTAGCCGTGATCATCGCTATTTCTTCGAGAATGATTGCACTTTGATCGTCTTCGCTCTGCTCGCCAAACTCTTTCTTTTGTTATATATTTTTGTAGATTTGTCTCCGTCCAACTACATGTACCAAAGACAATTCTTAGTTGATTATATGATATTTTTATTCATTTATTTTGTGTGGATGAGATTAGTCATGGTTTTACTGTATTTACAGCTTATGTATCCATACGAGGCCCATGTACTTCGTATGTATACAGCTGGCATGTCTACGTTCATAGTCCTACGTATTTTGGGACTGAGGCGTTACATATTTTTGTGGTGGCCCATGCAGGTCGAGATAAATTGTTTGGTTACATTACCATACAATGCAAGCCTGTGTATAGTATTAGAAGTCTAGGATCTCATCCACATACTTGCCTCTTTCCTTGATTCCATATTCGAACTATCGTTTGACTCATCGCCTGCATCTTATTTGATTCCTTCTATGATTATTCTTATCTTCCCTTCGTGCGTGCTAGAGGTAGACAGGTGACCCTAATAGTTAGACGTGTTTCTTTTTCCAATCACCCTTAGTCTAATTCTTTTAAGTTGGGTAGAATGCCTTGTGACCTAGCAATCCCTTTGTCATTGAGACCTATATTAGCAAGTTTACTTAGGTTCTAGAATTTAGAGAACCCTAACCCATTTAGCCAACCAAGGACTTGGACAAGAAGTCTATAGGATGACTGTATGAGGACCATCACATGACACGACTTAGATCCTTTAGAAGTTCGACAATACTCTCTCTCAATTTTAACTCTCGTGCCTATAATTTTACCATATTGAATAATATTGCTACTATAATCTAGATTTGCAAGTTCATTAATTTATCGAACTTGTTCACAACATATGTTATTGGAAGAGCTCCCACTAACGTATTGTCTAATCGGAACTGGTGCATAATGGTCTGATCAACCAAGTGCATTTTGGTTCGCTTTTGTCTATTATTTTACGTGGATGGAACATAATTAAACTTGGCCTTTAGAATCCCATCCACGACTGCCTTGACAATCCTTTGAAATTATTCGATCGTCTTTGAATCACGTATTCGTATTCGATAACGCCTGCTTCGAACTCTATATTGCTTTTGCCTTCACCTATGTTAGAAGGACGAAATCGTTATACTAGAACTTCCTCTAGCCTTCCTATCGACTATGACCAATACCACTCAAGTTGCTATACCGTCGTCCTAAACTACTCGTTCTTTTCATCGGCCCTATATTTACTATCGTGACCTCCTGATCACTTAAATAGGAGTGAATTTAAATTCGTTCTAATCGTGCCCTCGACCTACTCTCAAGAAACCACATCCTTATGGTCTCTAATTTATTTTCTCTCGATTTCCAAACTATTCCCTATTGCAAGTTATCTTGATTAAAACCCTTAATCATCTTCACTCTTGCATTAGTTATCCCTATCCTCGATTATTTCGTATTTATCTAAATCACGAGGTCCTAATGCCTCTTTTGTTGAACATTGTGAATCGATTTTTCCTCATCACTACCCCGTTGAACCTTCTCACCCCTACTAATTCTTAATTTCGAGGACAAAATTCTTTTAAGTTGGGTAGGATGTAAAACCCCTAAATTTCTACTATTATTTTTTATTATAAATTTGATACATATTTTTTTTATTTTTTATATTGTACGTCGCGTAGTTGTATTGTACGTCGCGCACAAATTTTGTTTTTCGTAATTGCTCGACGAGTGCGAATGTGCGAGCTTATATATTTTTAGAAAAACATTTTTTTATAGTTTCAAAATAATATATCTAATAATTATTTTTAGCTATCGTACCAAAATTTCCAAGTTTATGATTTTATTTACGAAAGCCTTTTCGTTTATAACAGTTACTAATAATAAATAATATTCTTCATATATATTTTTAATTATTTATTAGTGTATTTTAAATAATAATATTATTTTTGAAATTATTATTATTTATATTTTTGGAAAAACATATTTTGAAATTATTGTGGCAATTTAAATCTTGAATTAATTTTATAGATATATTTAAATAGCTAAAATAATATCTTGTTTGAAAATTGATTTATCCTATTTTATTTTAAACTAAAAAAATTTAATTAAATTTAAATTGGATTTGTATTTGAATTTGGATTTGATTAATTTTAAATTAAGTTGCGAATTATCTATTTTTGGGTTTAAACTACTCCTAATCCTTATCCAACTGGGAATTTTCACATCCTATAAATAGGCAGGTACTCATCCATAATTTTGACTGTCCACATATGTGCATCGTGTCTATGCCCAGCTTCTTATTCCATCATCTACATATACATTTTTTCGTGTCGACAATCCCGACAAATAAATCCTAAACCTACAACCTCCACCCCGGCCGAGGCAACAACCAATACCACCATGCCAGAAAATCCATCACCACCACGTTCACGCCACCACAGGAGACTCCTTATCAGCCTCGACTGTAATGCCTGTGGTTCGTATTGCGTATTTTGGTATACGTATACGTAATTTGACCCGTATTGCATGTCTCCCTATTTGATTTATTCTAGTATTCCATAGATTGGTTTATTCTTGGGTTGGTTCGGCTTGGCTTGGTTTCTTTGGTTCATCATGAACCAAAGGTGAACCCTCCCACCTATCACCATCACCCTCATATATATTTCCACCTAACACTCTCTCTCTTCATTACTACTTCTTCTCCACCATTACTTCTTCAACCACCAGGAGGGAGAGAGGGGGGAGAGCTTAGGCAAGTGCAAACTTGCTTCATGATGGATCTCATGATTTATTGTTCCATTCTCTTCCTTACTAGATTCTAAGCCTCTATAGAACTGGAAGTTTTCGGTTTTGATGGTTATAATTTTGTAGATCTAAGTTTGAAGTTCCTTTTTGTTTAGTTTTCTTGGTTTTGATCTCTAAAAACTTAGTATTTCCAAAAACTAGTGGTTCCATGTTGTAGAGAATTCAATTTCATGCAGTTTTGGCTTTTATTTCGCTTGATTTCGACTTCGGATGAGTAAGTTATGGCCATTACAAGTTTTCAGAACTTTCATGGCTGAACTTGCTGTTTGGAGACGATAAACCCCATGCGCCGGGAACCCCATACGCCCGGAAGGCCATGCGCCGGGAGGCCATGAGCCATGAAGTCCCGGCAATACATTCTTTGACTCCGAGCGTGTCATGCGCGTAGGTTCCTTACGCGCATATACTGAAGACGCAACGTGAGTTTAAAATCCCATGCGCCGATTTGTGCAGGAATCCCATGTGCCAATTTGTGCAGGAATCCCATGCGCAGATTTGTGTAGAAATCCCAGGCACCGATTTGTGCAGAAATCCCATGCGCTGATTTGTGCAGGAATCCCATGCGCCGATTTGTGCAGGAATCCCATGCGCCGATTGTGCAGGAATCCCATGCGCCGAAATTGCTCTATTTTACTGTTTTTGCCTGTTTAAGTTGTTTTGTAGCTAGAATCTTGAGAAACTCAAAACATAAAAGTTGTAGATCTTTTTCTTGGCTTCAAGAATATGTCACTAGTTATTTTATGCAAGTTTTTTTCATTCATGATAATGTAAGAATAGAACACGATAGTGGTCTGCTGTGGCGCACTCTTGACAAGAAAACTGACATGATATATCTCGACATGCTGTTATGACAGCTAGCCTGACATGACTAGTATGACGGACCTGGACACCGTGGATGATTATGTTTGTACAAATAAACTGGTACTGTCTTGCATCATATCTAGGATGGGGATCCCTGAGTACCACAGTCAGGGATACCTACTGAAATTAACTAAGGTTAATTAACTAGAATGATTCAGTAGTCATGAAGAGATTCCCAGCTACAGGCAATCCCGTTATCTGGGCGCATTCAGTGGACTTGTAGCCTACCGACGAGTAGGACACATTTCGAGCACACAGTCACGTGTTGTATTCTTCATAAATGTTTGACCTGGATAACCGGATGGTCTGCAGGGCTTGTGGCTGTTGGGATAATTTTATTACATCTTGCTAGTAACTAGGCATGTGATAACCCTAGTTAGTTAAAAGTATCAAGCCGTACTCTTGATTGGCCGTGATTGATTGGATGAAGTTTATTCCAGCTTAGTCTTATCCTGATCCTGTACAAGATTGTAACATGACATAATTTCTTGTATCGATAAATGATAGGATACCAAGTTCTGTTCAGATGAAGGGTTACAACCCCGGTCCTTATTTGGTTTAAGGGTTGTAATTTGGCTATCTGAATAGTTTCATGGTTATCTTATCATATATCGTCCTGCTTATTATGCTTGCCTTAACAATAAAGATCAGGGGTCCAGTTCTATTCAGGCGAAGGGTTACAACCCCAGTCCTTGTTTGGTTTAAGGGTTGTAACCTGGCTTCCGAAGCAGTTCTGTGTCCTCTTTTCGTTTATTATCTTATTGCACCCCTGCCATGCTTGTCATGTTTTATCTTACCTCAGTAACATGATTATTTATACTGGCCTTAACAATAAAGATTAGGGGTCCAGTTCTGTTCAGGTGAAGGGTTACAACCCTGGTCCTTGTTTGGTTTAAGGGTTGTAACCTGGCTCCCGGAGCAGTTCTGAGTCCTCTCTTCGTTTATTGTCTTGTTACTGTACCAATAGTATTTGAGATGGGTTTCTATTCAGGTGAAGGGCTGCAACCCCGGTCCTTGTTTGGTTTAAGGGTTGTGACCTGGCTACTTGAATGATTTTCTTGTACTCAGTTTACTGTTGTTATCTCTATCATTATCAGTTCTTATTTATTATCTTTAACATTCTATTGTGATATGCTGGTTTTAGTTCCTAAGTGAAGCCTCCTTTGTGGCACTTGATCTTTCTGGGGTTTGACCCAGCTGGTTTTGTGTGGCCAGATATCGGAGCAGCTCGAGAGGATCTACCTACCATCCAGCCAGATGGTGACCACCAGGCGTAACCCTGGCAACGAGTGGGTTTCTTTTGTCCTTCCACTTTATTATAAAATTATTCTCTTTAGGCATTTAGCCGACGAGCACGTGTTAGCTCGGTTGTACCTTTACTTACTGTCTGCCTACGGGCTGTAACATGATTGACAGATCCTAGGATTGATCATGTATGACTGAACTCTTGCTAGTCTTGAAATTTTGTATGACTAGCTTCATGATCATCCAATATGTAATGTATGGGATGCCTTGCTATTATATATTTGGTGCTCTGACATCTTGTAACTATTACTGCTTGCTTGAGATTGAGACAATATGCTTGTTCATGACCATAGGAGACTGTTGGCTTGTAGTTAAACCCTCATATATCTACACAGCCGTGATCGTATAGCGAGGTGGGTTGCACTTCAATATACGTAGCTGGCTATGCACGCTTCCGATCTCCAGTATTCTGGTTTTGGGGCGTGACATGGTTTAAGTGGTGGCCCATGCAGGTCTTGTAAATCAAGATATGTGAGGGTTTACCGAATAGATGTCTCAATCAGTACTCGCCCTTGATCTCTACTCGTATCCTCTGAATCCCTGTAATCTTGACCTGATCCCATGCTTGTATCGTTGATCTGTCCTGGTCCTTCCTTATTGTTTTCTATGTCGTCTTCTTCAGCGGCATTGTTTTTGGACCTGCCGATCAGCAAGGCGGAGCACCTCCCGCGGACCAGCAGCAACCTGGAGATCAAGCCTAGCATTCAGGAGTAGCCTCCAGAGTCATGCCTACCAAAGAAGAACCATCAATTCAGCCCGTCCAGCTTGCAGAGCCTGAGGATGGCACTTTGGTGGGTCTCATCAGGTCCCTATTAGCTTCCCAGGATCGTCGCGGAGATGCCTTGCACCAGACGGTGGCAGATGCTTTGACCAGAGGAGGTCATCAGGGTAATAGCGCGGCCAACAGCTTCAAGCGCTTGAACCCTCCCTTCTTCGACGGCAGTGAAGATGCGATCGCTGCAGATGCATAGCTTCAGGACACAAAGGTGATTGTAGAAGCAGCCAGGACTCCAGAAGCCGAGAAGGTGGCCGTAGTGCGCCTGCAGTTACTAGATCTTGCCCGCAGCTGGTGGGCGGTGCAGGCCGTTGGATTAGTGGCCCCTATTGCCTGGGCAGTATTCAGGGAGAGATTCCAGATCAAGTATTTTGATGCTGTAGCTCGGTACGATCTGCAGACGAGGTTCACCAATCTGAAGCAGATGGACAGGACGGTCGACGGATATGCGGCCGAGTTTTCGAGACTTAGTCGGTTTGCTCCCACATTGGTAGCAACCGAGTTCGATAGAGCCCAGCGGTTCCAGCAGGGGCTTCATCTGGAGATTCTATTGGCAGTGGAGTAGTTTGAACATCAGACTTTTGATGCAGTATTGAGAGCAGCCCGGAGGCATGAGTATACCTCTCAGAGGATCGTGGATAGGACCGGAGATAGGAAGTGATCCCACAGCCAGATGAATCAGTCTTCAGCACCAGCCCCGGCGGCCAGGGCTTTGACCATTGGAGCTCCAAGGCGGGCGGCCTCAGTGACGTCGGTTCAGCATTCAACCCCGACGCACCCTCAGCAGCAGAAGCAGAAGCAGTCTTCCGTAGTGGGATGTTCATACTGCGGGAAGCCAGGGCATGTGGTATCAGAGTGTCGTAGAGCACAGGGTTTGTGCTTGGTTTGTGGTACCCCGGACCACATGGTTGGGAATTGCCCGAACAGGGGGAGTTCATTGGCCTTCTATAGTCCTTCAGTTAGTGGACCAGCACCAGTCCAGCAGCAGCAACTGCTGTAGTACCCGTTCTCGAGGCCTTTGTCGACGCAGGCCCAGGCATTCCAGCAGCAGAGACCGCAGCAGTATGCCCAAGCCCAAGCCCTGATCCTGAGCAGGCAGAGGAATTTTCAACAGAGGGGACCCGTACCCAGAGGACATAGTCAAGTGCTGGCTTTGACCATGGAAGAAGAAGGAATAGCACCAGGTGAGGTAGTGGCCAGTACTATTCTCGTCAACACCTTTCCAGCTTCAGTATTATTTGATTCTGGTACCTCGCATTCATTTATGTCTACGCGATTCGTGACACGGGTAGGACTGGAGCCTGAGTCATTATCAGTAAGGCTCAATATACTTACTGGTAACGGACTTGTGGGAGTAGATAGAGTATTTTCCTCGTGTCGGATCATAGTTAGCGGTAGAGAATTCTTCGCTAGATTGATAGAGTTCCCGATGGCCGATTATGATGTGGTCTTAGGGATGGATTGGTTGAGGGACCAGTATGCTAGGATAGACTGCCACATTGGTAGGGTTATTTTTAGCATTCCAGGCGAGCCGGAGTTTTCCTTCTCCCGAGACGAAGTTGAACCTTCTCCTCCATTGTTGCGGATGGCAGTAGCAATAGTACAGTTACCTCGGATAGTCGAAGAGTTTCCAGATGTTTTCCCAGAAGAGCTTCCAGGGATGCCGCCAGAGCGAGAGATCGAGTTTACCATCGACTTGATTTCCGGAACAGCCCCAGTGTCAGAGATAGTCTACAGGATGGCGCCGTCAGAGCTAGAGATATTGTACAAGATGATTGAAGAACTTAGAACCAAGGGATTCATTCGTACAAGTGGATCGCCTTGGGGAGCCCCGATGCTTCTTGTGAAAAAGAAGGATGGTACGTCCAGATTATGTGTAGATTATCGTACCTTGAACTCAGTGACAATCAAGAACAGATACCCTCTCCCGAGGATAGATGACTTGTTTGATCAACTCAGGAGAGCGACAGTATTCTCGAAGATCGACTTGCGGTCAGGATACCACCAGATCAGAATTAGAAAGCAGGACATCCCAAAGACAGCGTTCAGATCAAGATATGGGCATTGGGAGTTCCTTGTGATGCCATTTGGAGCAACCAATGCGCCGGCAGTATTCATGGACCTCATAAATCATATCTTTATGCCTTATTTGGATCAGTTTGTGATTGTGTTCCTAGATGACATTCTGGTCTACAGTAAGAGTGAGGCGGAGCATGAGCATCATCTCAGAGTTGTTCTTCAGATTCTCCGAGAGCACCAGTTGTATGCCAAGTTCAGTAAATACGAGTTCTAGCTCGATCGCATTTCGTACTTGGGCCATATCATCACCAGACGAGGAGTAGAGGTGGATCCCCAGAAGATCGTGGCCATTGAAACATGGCCAGTGTCCATCACGGTTGCAGAAGTCCGTAGTTTTCTTGGATTGGCCGGCTACTACCGCCGATTTATTTCGAACATTGTTCGGATCTCAGCACCATTAACCCAGTTGACCCGCAAGGATATGCCGTTTGCTTGGACAACAGAGTGCCAGGATTCTTTTGAAAAGCTGAAGCGAGGCTTGATGACGGCACCCATTCTCACACTTCCAGTTGGAACTGGAGGATTCTCAGTATATTGCGATGCTTCAGGCAGAGGTTTAGGATGTGTTCTGATGCAGCATGGAAAGGTAATAGCTTATGCATCACGACAACTTCGTGATCATGAGAAGAATTATCCAACCCATGACTTGGAGTTGGCAGCAGTAGTGTTTGCACTTAAGTTGTGGAGGCACTAATTGTACGGAGATAGGGTAGAGATTTTCACCGACCACAAGAGCCTGAAGTATGTTTTCACTCAGAAGGATCTTAACATGCGTCATAGGAGGTGGCTAGAGCTACTTGTGGATTATGATGTCAACCTGCAATATCACCGAGGGAAGGCCAACGTCGTTGCGGATGCATTGAGCAGGAGAGCCGGAGTTTATTTCCTAACAGCGCAACGAGAGCTGTTAGCCGATCTTCAGAAGATGGGTATAGAAGTTGTTCTCCCTTCCAGTATGGCATTGATGGCCAGTATGCAAGTTCAGTCCACTATAGTCGAGAGGATCCGGATGGCGCAGTCAGCAGATTCCAAGCTTCAGCGACTCAGAGCAGAGTGTGAGGCAGGACGAAGACCAGAGTTATGTATCTATGAAGATGGTACACTTCGACATGGGAAGCATCTTTGTGTACCCAGTGGAGATATCAGACAGGAAATCATGACAGAGGCTCACAGTTTACAGTATTCCATTCATCCCGGCGGTACGAAGATGTACCGTGATATCCGTCAGCACTTTTGGTGGAATGGCATGAAGAGGGAGATAGTCCGGTTTGTCTCTCGATGTTTGGTTTGCCAACAAGTTAAGGCTGAACATCAGAGGCCAGCTGGACTTCTTCAGCCCTTGCTAATTCCAGAATGGAAGTGGGAGCATATAACCATGGATTTTGTGACTGGATTACCTAGATCCCCGGCTGGCAGAGATGCTATTTGGGTTATTATAGACAGGCTCACGAAGGTGGCTCATTTTCTCCCGTTCAGAGTCGGTCAGCCGACGGCTCAGCTAGCAGAGATGTATCTCAGGCAGATC
This sequence comes from Iris pallida, assembly GCA_029216955.1. Taxonomy (NCBI): domain Eukaryota; kingdom Viridiplantae; phylum Streptophyta; class Magnoliopsida; order Asparagales; family Iridaceae; genus Iris; species Iris pallida. The sequence continues at coordinate 1,217,598 of JANAVB010032819.1, read as the reverse complement.
GTCAGGCTTCACGGTATACTAGTCAGTATCACCTCGGACAGAGATTCAAGATTTATGTCGCACTTTTGGCGTAGCTTGCAAGAGAGTTTGGGAACTCGCTTCTTGTTCAGCTCCGCTTATCATCTGCAGACTGATGGCCAGTCAGAACGCACGATCCAGACTCTCGAAGATATGTTGAGATCTTGTACACTCGACTTCGGTGGTTCGTGGGAAGATCACCTGCACCTGGTGGAGTTCTCTTACAACAACAGTTTCTAGGCCAGTATCCAGATGGCACCGTTCGAGGCACTGTATGGTAGGAAGTGTCGATCCCCGCTAGCATGGGACGATGTCGGAGAGAGACAGATGCTCGGACCGGAAATGATTGCTCAGACCGTTGAAGTGGTCAGGAGAGTCAGAGATCATCTTCAAATTGCCCAAGATCGCCAGCATCATTGGGCCGATTCTCATCGACGACCCCTTGAATTCTCGGTCGGCGACCATGTATTCCTGAGGATTTCGCCTAACCGTGGCGTCATTCATTTTGGCGTACGGAGAAAGCTTAGTCCTAGGTATATAGGGCCGTTCGATATTCTGGAGCGAGTAGGTGACGTGTCCTATCGTCTCGCTCTTCCACCGTCGCTAAGAGAGGTGCATGACGTGTTCCATGTATCTCAACTACGACGGTATATCCCAGACCCGAGCCATATTCTGGATCATTCGAAATTGGTTGTTGGTACCAACCTTTCGTATGAGGAGAGACCCGTGTCTATATTGGACCGGAGAGAGAAGATACTCAAGAACAAGACTATCAAGTTAGTCCGAGTTGCTTGGGGTCATCACTCTTTGGGTGAGTCAACGTGGGAGCATGAGGATGATATCCGATCGCGATATCCCGACCTGTTTGACTCGTAAGGTATAATGTCCTCCTTATACCTCATGCCTTCAATTCCTTGCTTGCATGATTGATTGATTGCCTAGTATAGCTTTCTTGTGATTAGTATAGCTTGTCCTTGCCCCTCTAGACTCTTAATTAAATTCTGAGGATAGAATTCTTTTAAGGTGGGTATAGTTGTAATGCCTGTGGTTCGTATTGTATATCTTGGTATACGTATACGTAATTTGACCCGTATTGCATGTCTCCCTATTTGATTTAATCTAGCATTTCATTGATTGGTTTATTCTTGGGTTGGTTCATCTTGGCTTGGTTTGCTTTGGTTCATCATGAACCAAAGGTGAACCCTCCCACCTACCACCATTACCCTCATATATATTTCTACCTAACACCCTCTCTCTTAATTACTACTTCTTCTCCACCATTACTTCTTCAACCACCAGGAGGGAGAGAGAGGGGGGAGAGCTTAGGCAAGCACAAACTGGCTTCATGATGGATCTCATGTTTTATTGTTCCATTCTCTTCCTTACTAGATTCTAAGCCTCTTTAGAACTGGAAGTTTTCGGTTTTGATGGTTATATTTTTGTAGATCTAAGTTTGAAGTTCCTCCGCATGGTTGTTCGTAATTATGACTAACTAAATAATTTCCTACATTGTCGGAGCCAGACTTCTTCATATCGACCCGGTTAGTCAAGCTATCTGGACATTATTATGATCGTCGCACCCCCACCAGGCGGTAACCCAGACAAGATACCTTGCCTTTACTGTTTAAATTTCTTGTTCAATATCATGCATGCTTTATAATTATTTATTTCTAGCAAATATAAATTGTTATTTCAAAACTTTATGTAGTTGCAAATTACTATACTTAGTTTTCGTTAAGCATTTGGCCTAGAGTTAAGGGACCACATTTGTTTGTGCCGCATTCATTGGCCCGACACCTGTGTGCCACGATGTAACGTGTCTCATATAGATTCGGACTTGCGTACCGACCGTACATCGGTGCGTACAGGACGAGCGTTAGGATATAACCGCTAATATAATTGCCTAGAAGTCTTAGCGGTTATTAGAAATATCGTGGTGTGGATTCAGCACGAGTAGTGCATGGGGAGGGGAAGACAGTTATTAGGCGCAGGGGCTTTCACACATTTACTTTTCTCTATATGTCATTTGTGACTCAGCCGAGAGCTAGTGCGCCGTGCATTTATTTATTTTTTTTAGATGCCACTAGTGCCTCGGTTGAAACACAAATGTGCCGTACATTTACTTTCCTCTAGCTGCCGTTAGTGACTCACCCGAGACTAGTGTGCCGTGCATTTATTTATTTTTCTCTAGATGCCACTAGTACTTCGGTTGAAACGCTAACGCGCCGTATTTCTAGTCTCGGGAGCCCTTGTGTGGAACGTTGTCTTCAAATTGCATTTTCACATAGAATGGTTAAGGACCTTTATTTGTGTAGTCACATATATTTTTCTGTTGAGCTTTATTTATTCAGTCATTGGCATGATATTATGTGCCTTGTTATGTCCCTCTGAGGACCTGGTTATCTCGCCAGGTGTGTGCCCTTATCTTTCGCAGGTGTTCTAGCTCTAGCCGTGATCATCGCTATTTCTTCGAGGATGATTGCACTTTGATCGTCTTCGCTCTGCTCGCCAAACTCTTTTTTTTGTTGTATATTTCTTTTCATAGTTGGTTGTAGATTTGTCTCCGCCCAACTACATGTACCAAAGACAATTCTTAGTTGATTATATGATATTTTTATTCATTTATTTTGTGTGGATGAGATTAGAAACTCACAATAATTGGTTTATAGGGATGGATAGTCTCCTAGGTTGGTGACTTGAGCAGGGATATGGTCCTAATCATTCTCAATTCCAAATGACTAGAAGGTCACAATAGTAGGTTTAGGGTCGAGGGGAGGACGAGTAACTCAAACAAGATTATAGTCATGTGGCTTGGTCGATGGTTGCTATACTTGTGTATATATAGCCTTTCATGGCCAGAAGTGGTATGGTGAACCAAGGGAAAGATTATGTACTTTTCTTCTCTCAAACACGAGTATTTGTTTTCCGTAATAAGTAACAAAAAAACAATAAGGAGTTCAAGGAAGAGGGAATCAAATATGAATACGGGTTTCCAAGGACGATTAAATAATTCAGAGGGAATGGTGAAGGTAGTGCAGATGAGATCCTAAAGACATATATATCTCACTCAACGTGGGATAATCATATGAAGAGCGAACCAAGTGCACCATAGTTGATCAGACCCTAATACACTAATTCTGACTAGACAATATGTTAGTGGGCGTCCCTAGTATACATATGTCCTAAGCAAGCTTGATAAAGGATAAGCTTGCAAAACTAGGCTATAAATAGCGACATCATTCATGGTAGTTCAAAGTATAAGTACGGAGAATAATGATAAAAGCAGTTATAAATAGTTCAAGTTTCATAAGGGTCTAAGTCTTGTCCTGTGTTCCTGCTTATATCGTCGTCCTACTATCTCTGGTATTGTAATGCCCATATCTCGTATTACGTATTTGGAATACGTGTACGTATTTTTAGCCGTATTATATGTCTTCCTGCTTGATTTATTTTGACATTTCATTAATTGGTTTATCTTGGTTCGGTTCGGTTTGTTTGGCTTGGTTCGATTTTGCTTGATTTTATGTGAGCCAAACCACTCTCACCTACCACCATCTTCATTAAATATTCCACTCACATTTCTCTCTCCACATTAACTTTTTTCTTCCCCACCATAACTTCTCCACCAACCTGAGAGAGTGGAGAGCTTAGGCAACTGCACCTTGCTTCATGGAGGAAGTCCATTTTTATTGTTCCATTGTCTTCCTCATGTGTTTCTAACCTACTTTAGTATTTAGCATTTTCCATTTCCGTGGCTAATTTCTCGTAGATCTAGCTTTGTGGTATTTTCGTTTTTGTGGGTTTTGATCTACCAGACTTGCATATTTTTGTAAGCAATAATTCCATGTTGTAGAGATTTTCTTTCTATCCAAATTTGACCGATGGAAGTCCAAATTTGGTCTCCGGTGGGAAGTTGGGTGGTGCAGATAAGCCATGGTATTTCCATGAGCATCTTCTCTGTTGGCAACATAAATTGTTGCTAGCTTGTATTTTTTTTGGGCGCAGGAATTTTGCTTAGCCGCATGGACATGGCAGCGTTAAGTGCTTCCTGACATAGTAGCATTTATTAGCCAGCATATTAATATGGGCAAGGCCTAATAATAATTGCCACGTACACCTTGCAATTTCATGCATATAATGTAGTGGAGAGCCGCATGAAATTATAAATGTTTTAGCTGCATGAGAATTTTTTAAGCCTGGCCGCATGGCTTCTATTGTAACTTAGTAATATTAGTGGCCGCATGGCTACTAATTGTTGTAGCCGCATGGATTGAAAGCATTTCCATGCTTTCAACATTAAGCATTAAATGCTTCCAGGACATATAAGCAATTCCATGCTTATTTAAATAAGCATTAAATGCTCCTGGAGTTAAAGCATTCTATGCTTTATTTAATTAAACATTAAATGCTCCTGGAGATAAAGCATTCCATGCTTTATTATATAATAAGCATTAAATGCCTTTTTGATTGAAAGCATTCCAATCTATTAGCAAAACTTGGAAAACCAAGCAATAGGAATGAATGCTTCCCAAGCATCCACGTGCCCTGGGCAATTAATGCCTTAACACCAAATGCACTTGCTTATGCATTTGCTTGGACTACCAATTAATTAGCTGCATAAAGTCAGAAGTAATGCATGCATTTTAATCCATGAACCAGCCGCATAAGCTTCAGGAGAATGTATTACTTTAATGCATTCTTGAATGGAATTTTTATGCATTATTAATACTTTGATGCCAACCACACTCAGCCGCATGGGAATAATAGTTGAATGCACTATTATTTAATGCACCTTAGTAATTTTTTTAGCAAGCTTTTGCTTGCATGCAATTTAAGCTTGATCGCATGCACTTCAATGTTGGCTGCATGGTCTTTTTTTAAATAATTGCATGCATTTCATTCAACCTGCTGGCCGCATGGCCTTATGTACTTGGACAACATACTATAAAATAATATAATCATTGCTTGGCCACGTGAAACATTAATTAAAGGTTCACGTGAACTTTTCTTACTGTATTAATCATTGAGTCGCACATGGCCTCTGTACTTGAGTGGCCATGTGTCCCTTTTCTTTTGCTTGAGTGGAAGCTTGCATTTATTGTGGTTTTCTCTCTCCTTGAATTTTCTGGTTGCATGAATATTTTTTGCTGGCCGCATGGCCCCTTCAGTTATTTTTTGGCCGCATAAGCTTTGGCTGGCCGCATGGGTGGCCTCCCACTCTCTTTGGCCGCATATTTGTTCTCCCACTTTTGGCCCACATGGGGTCCACTTTGATTGTTTAAATATTTTATTTGCCTGAATTGTGGTCAGAATTTCTTCCCACTCCCAACATGAAAGTTGTAGAGTTTCTTCTTAGCTTCATGAATACATATATTATAATATATTATTACTTAATTGTGCAAGTTTCTCCCCTTCTTGATAAATGAGAATGACTTGACAGTGACCCGTAGTTGTGCACACTTGACAATGAACTTGACATGATAACTTGATAGTGAACTTGACATGATATACCTGACATGATAGTGGCCCGCAGTGGCACACTCTTGATAAGAAACCGGGCATGATATTCCTTGAAATGCTGTTGCGACGGCTAACACGACTTGACAAGAATAAATGACCTGGACACCGTGGACGATTGTGCTTGTACAAATGAACCAGTATTGTCCTGCATCATGTCTATAATGGGGATCCCTGAGTACCACGGTCGGGGGTACCCTCTGAAATCGACTAAGGCTAACAACTAGAATAATCCAGTAGTCATGAAGAGATTTTCCAGCTACAGGCAATCCCGTTATCTGGGCGCCCCACTTGGGATCTGTAGCCTGCCGACGAGTAGGACATATTTCCAGAACGCTGTCACGTGTTGCACCCTTATTGTACTAATATTCGACCTGGATAACCTGGATAGTCTGCATGGCTTGTGGCTGTGGAATAATTTCGCTGCATCTTGTTAGTAACTAGGCCTGTGATAACCCTAGTTAGTTAAAGTATCAAGCCGTACTTATTGTTTGGCCGTGATTGATTGGATGCGGTATAATCAGTCTAGTCTTGTCTTGATCCTGTACAAGATTGTTACATGACCTATTTTCTTATTTTATCTTGCCGATAAATGGTGGGAGAAACCAAGTTCTGTTCAGACGAAGGGTTACAACCCCGGTCTTTTTTTGGTTTAAGGGTTGTAACCTGGTTATCTTAATAGTCCTATAGTTATCTCATCGTATATCACCGGCCATGTTTCTCTTTAATTACTGTCTTTTATTTTGTAATTATACTCTTGTGCTAATTTGTTGGTTTTAGTTCCTAAGTGAAGCCTCCTTTGTGGCACTTGCTCTTTCTGGGGTCTGATCCAGCTAGTTTTGTATGGCCAGATACCGGAGCAGCACCAGAGGATCTACCGACCTTCCAGCCACATGGTGACCACTAGACGGAATCCTGGCAACGAGTGGGTTTATTTTGGCTCTCCCACTCTATTGTAAAATTATTCTTTTGAGGCGTTTAGCCGCCGAGCAAGTGTTAGCTCGTGTACATTTTTACTTACTGTCTGCCCACGGGCTGTGACATGATTGGCAACCTAGGGTTGATCATGTATGGTGAAACTCTTGCTAGTTTTCACATTTTTTAACGACTAGCTTCATGATCAGCTGAATATGTAATATTTGGGACGCCTTACTATTGTATATTTGGTGATCTTACATCTTGTAATATTTATTTATTTGCTTGTGATTGAGACACTAGGCTTATTATTGACCATAGAAGACTGATGGCTTGTAGATAAACTCTCATATATCTAGACAACCGTAACCGTATAGTGGAGTGGATCCCATTTCATTATACGTAGCTGGCTATGTCTGCCCCCGCTCTCTAGTGTTCTGGTTCTGGGGCGTGACATGGTTTAAGTGGTGGCCCATGCAGGTCTTGAAAATCAAGATATGTGAGGGTTTACCGAATAGATGTCTCAATCAGTACTCGTCCTTGATCTCTGTTCGTATTCTCCGAATTCCTGAAATTCTTGTCCTGATCACATGCTTGTAATCGTTGATCTGTCTTGGTCCTTTCTTATTATTCCCTATGTTGTCTTCTTCAGCGGCATTGTTCCTGGATCTGCCGATCAGCAAGGCGGAGCGCCTCCCGTGGACCAGCAGCAACCAGAAGATCAGGCCCAGCACTCAGGAGCAGCCTCCCGAGTCATGCCTACCGGGGATCCCGAGCCACCAGTTCAGCCCGTCCAGCCAGCAGAGCCCGATAATGGCACTTTGGTGGGTCTTATCAGGACCTTGTTAGCTTCCCAGGATCGTAGAGGAGATGCCTTACACCAGGCAGTGGAAGATGCTCTGAACAGAGGCGGTCGTCATGGGAACAGTGTAGCGAACATTTTCAAGCGCCTGTACCCTCCATTCTTCGATGGTAGCGAAGATGCTATTGTCGCAGATGCTTGGCTTCACGACACAGAAATGATTCTAGAGGCAGCGAAGACGCCCGAGGACGAGAAGGTGGCCGTAATGCACCTGCAGTTACTGGATCTTGCCGCAGCTGGTGGGTGGCAGAGGCCGTGGGATTAGTGGCACCTATTGCTTGGACAGTATTTTGTGAGAGATTCCAGACCAAGTACTTCGATGCTGTGGCTCGGTACGATCTACAGACTAAGTTCACCAATCTGAAGCAGATGGGCAGGACGGTCGATGAATATACGGTCGAGTTTTCCAGGCTTAGTCGGTTTGCTTCCACCCTGGTGGCGACCGAGTTTGACAGAGCCCAACGGTTCCAGCAGGGGCTCCATCTCGAGATTTTGTTGGCAGTAGAACAGTTTGAGCATCAGACCTTCGATACAGTATTGAGAGCAGCTCGGAGGCACGAGTATACCTCCCACAGGATAGTAGACAGGACCGGAGGTCGAAAGCAATCTCACGGCCAGATGACCCAGTCGACAGCACCAGCCCCGGTAGTCAGGGCTTTGACAATTGGAACTCCGAGGTAGGCGGCCTCAGTGACGTCGGTCACGTCCCCTCAGCAACAGAAGCAGAAATAGTCTTCCGCAGTGGGCTGCACTCATTTTGGGAAGCCAGGACACGTTGTTTCGGAGTGTCGCAGAGCACGGGGATTGTGCTTGGCTTGTGGAGCACCGGACCACAAGATAGGATCCTGTCCGAATAGGGCCAGTTCATCATCGGCCCAGACTAGTCCCTCGGTAAGGGGACCAGCGCCAGCACCAGTGCAACAGCAGTACCGGCCTCCGAGGCCGTTGTCGCCTCAGACCCAAGTATTCCAGCAACAGAGACCCCAGCAGTATGCCCTGGTCCAAGCTCAGATTCAGAACCGGCAGTCTAGCTGGATATCTTCCCTCTTTCTCGTGCCTTCGATTTCCTTGCTTATATATATGATTGCATGATTGATTGCTTAGTATAGCTTGCTTGAGATTAGTATAGCTTGTCTTTGCCACTCTAGCCTCTTGATTAAATTCCGAGGACGAAAATCTTTTAAGGTGGGTAGAGTTATAATGCCCATATCTTGTATTACGTATTTGGAATACATGTACGTATTTTTACCCGTATTGCATGTCTCCCTGCTTGATTTATTTTGACATTTCATTAATTGGTTTATCTTGGTTCGGTTCGGTTTGTATGGCTTGGTTCGGTTTTGCTTGATTTTATGTGAGCCAAACCACTCCCACCTACCACCACCTTCATTAAATATCCCACTCATATTTCTCTCTCCACATTAACTTTCTTCTTCCCCACCATAACTTCTCCACCAACCTGAGAGAGTGGAGAGCTTAGGCAACTGCACCTTGCTTCATGGAGGAAGTCTATTTTTATTATTCCGTTGTCTTCCTCATGTGTTTCTAACCCACTTTATTATTTAGCATTTTCCATTTCCATGGCTAATTTCTCGTAGATCTAGCTTTGTGGTATTTTCGTTTTTATGGGTTTTGATCTACCAGACTTGCATATTTTTGTAAGCAATAATTCCATGTTGTAGAGATTTTCTTTCTATCCAAATTTGACCGATGAAAGCCCAAATTTGGTCTCCGGTGGAAAGTTGGGTGGTGCAGAGAAGCCATGGTATTTCCATGAGCATCTTCTCTGTTGGCAACATAAATTGTTGCTAGCTTGTATTTTTTTGGGCGCAGAAATCTTGCTTAGCCGCATGGACATGGCAGCATTAAATGCTTCCTGACATGGTAGCATTTATTAGCCAGCATATTAATTTGGGCAAGGCCTAATAATAATTGCCACGTACAGCTTGTAATTTCATGCATATAATGTAGTGGAGAGCCGCATGAAATTATAAATGTTTTAGCCGCATGAAATTTTTTTAAGCCTGGCCACATGGCTTCTATTGTAACTTAGTAATATTAGTGGCCGCATGGCTACTAATTGTTGTAGCCGCATGGATTGAAAGCATTTCCATGCTTTCAACATTAAGCATTAAATGCTTCCAGGACATATAAGCAATTCCATGCTTATTTAAATAAGCATTAAATGCTCCTGGAGTTAAAGCATTCCATGCTTCATTTAATTAAGCATTAAATGCTCCTGGAGATAAAGCATTCCATGCTTTATTATATAATAAGCATTAAATGCCTTTTTGATTGAAAGCATTCCAATCTATTAGCAAAACTTGGAAAACCAAGCATTAGGAATGAATGCTTCCCAAGCGTCCACGTGCCCTGGGCAATTAATGCCTTAACACCAAATGCACTTGCTTGTGCATTTGCTTGGACTTCCAATTAATGAGCCACATAAAGTCGGAAGTAATGCATGCATTATAATCCATGAACCAGCCGCATAAGCTTCAGGAGAATGTATTACTTTAATTCATTCTTGAATAGAATTTTTATGCATTATTAATACTTTGATGCCAGCCACACTCAGCCGCATGGGAATAATAGTTGCATGCATGCACTATTATTTAATGCACCTTAGTAAATTTTTTAGCAAGCTTTTTCTTGCATGCAATTGAAGCTTGGCCGCATGCACTTCAATGTTGGCCGCATGGCCTTTTCTTTAAATAATTGCATGCATTTCCCGCAACCTGCTGGCCGCATGGCCTTATGTACTTGGATGGCATACTATAAAATAATATAATCATTTCTTGGCCACGTGAACCATTAATTAAAGGTTCACATGAAATTTTCTTACTGCATTAATTATTGAGTCCCACATGGCCTCTGTACTTGAGTGGCCACGTGTCCCTTTTCTTTTGCTTGAGTGGAAGCTTGCATTTATTGCGGTTTTCTCTCTTCATGACTTTTCTGGTTGCATGAATATTTCTTGCTGGCCGCATGGCCCCTTCAGTTATTTTCTGGCCGCATAAGCTTTGGCTGGCCGCATGGGTGGCTTCCCACACTCTTTGGCCGCATATTTGTTCTCCCACTTTTGGCCCGCATGGGGTCCACTTTGATTGTTTAAATATTTTATTTGCCTGAATTGTGGTCAGAATTTCTTCCCACTCCCAACATGAAAGTTATAGAGTTTCTCCTTAGCTTCAAGAATACATATATTATAATATATTATTACTTAATTGTGCAAGTTTCTCCCCTTCTTGATAAATGAGAATGACTTGACAGTGACCCGTAGTGGTGCACACTTGACAATGAACTTGACATGAGAACTTGACAGTGAACTTGACATGATATACCTGACATGATAGTGGCCCGCAGCAGCGCACTCTTGACAAGAAAACCGGGCAAGATATTCCTTGAAATGCTGTTGCGACGGCTAACACGACTTGACAAGAATCAATAACTTGGACACCGTGGACGATTGTGCTTGTACAAATGAACCAGTATCATCCTGCATCATGTCTAGGATGGGGACCCCTGAGTACCACGGTCGGGGGTACCCTCTGAAATCGACTAAGGCTAACAACTAGAATAATCCAGTAGTCATGAAGAGATTTCCCAGGTACAGGCAATTTCGTTATCTGGGTACCCCAATTGGGATCTGTAGCCTGCCGACGAGTAGGGCACATTTTCAGCACGCTGTCACGTGTTGCACCCTTATTGTACTAATATTCGACCTGGATAACCTGGATAGTCTGCAGGACTTGTGGCTGTGGAATAATCTCGCTGCATCTTGTTAGTAACTAGGCCTGTGATAACCCTAGTTAGTTAAAGTATCAAGCCGTACTTATTGCTTGGCCATGATTGATTAGATGCGGTATAATCAGTCTAGTCTTGTCTTGATCCTGTACAAGATTGTTACATGACCTGTTTTCTTATTTTATCTTGCCGATAAATGGTAGGAGAAACCAAGTTCTGTTCAGACGAAGGGTTACAACCCCGGTCCTTGTTCGGTTTAAGGGTTGTAACCTGGTTATCTGAATAGTCCCATGGTTATCTCATCGTATATCACCGGCCATGTTTCTCTTTAATTACTGTCTTTTATTTTGTAATTATACTCTTGTGCTAATTTGCCAATTTTAGTTCCTAAGTGAAGCCTCCTTTGTGGCACTTGCTCGTTCTGGGGTTTGACCCAGCTGGTTTTGTATGGCCAGATACCGGAGCAGCACCAGAGGATATACCGACCTTCCAGCCACATGGTGACCACTAGACGGAATCCTGGCAACGAGTGGGTTTATTTTGGCTCTCCCACTCTATTGTAAAATTATTCGTTTGAGGCGTTTAGCCGCCGAGCAAGTGTTAGCTCGTGTACATTTTTACTTACTGTCTGCCCACGGGCTGTGACATGATTGGCAACTTAAAGTTGATCATGTATGACGAAACTCTTGCTACTCTTCACATTTTATAACGAATAGCTTCATGATCAGCTGAATATGTAATGTTTGGGACGCCTTACTATTGTATATTTGGTGATCTTACATCTTGTAATATTTACTTATTTGCTTGTGATTGAGACCCTAGGCCTGTTATTGACCATAGAAGACTGATGGCTTGTAGATAAACCCTCATATATCTAGACAGCCGTGACCGTATAGTGGAGTGGATCCCATTTCATTATACGTAGCTGGCTATGTCTGCCCCCGCTCTCCAGTGTTCTGGTTCTGGGGCGTGACAGGTATTAGGTTGTGGTTGACCAATGGAGTATAGGCAACTAAAACTCTAGATTTTAGGTTCACATCTCTTCCTACACTAGCATATATTCAGTGCCATCTAGTTATACTTCATTATTGGGTTATAAGAACACGGGGTGGTAGGCGCGAGGCATACTACCCAACTTATAGAAGTCAACTAATAGAGTGATTGAGAAATATGACACATATATCTAGTATGAGTCATCTTCCTAACCTCTACATCAAGCACGAAAGGGAAAAGATATTATTTCCAGCGGAAAGGAATCAAGGTAGTCGGACGTGATTCGAAATTGGAATCATAGGAGGAGATCAAGCATGTGGATGAGATACCTAGATTCAATCCTATATGCAGGCTCATATCGGTACAGTATCGTAATTGAAGTGATAAACTCGACTTGCATAGGCCACCACAAAAACATATAACGCCCCAGTCCCAAAATTCCTAGGACTAAGTATGTAGACATGCCAGCTGTATACATACAAAGTATACTCCAATGTATAGAATCCCCGTATGTATACATAAGCTGTAAAATGCAGTAAACCATGATAACTAAATCTCATTTACAGAAATAAAGAATAATAATATAATTACTATGAATTTATCATTTGTGCATGTATTTGGGCGGAAACAAATCCACTACCAACTAATTTAAATGAGAAGAATATACAAGGAATTGATCTATAATGATGGCAAGATGAAACAGGAGCAATCATCTTCAAAGGAATGGAGAGGATCGTGGCCTTAGCTAGAAAACCTACGAAAAGTCATAAAGCACACACCTGGAGAGATCACCAGGTCCTCAGAGGGACGTAACAAGATACAAGAAAAGAACATGTTGTATAAATTGTGATATATAATAAAAAATAAAGGGATGCATGTAATAGGGTGCATACCAGTTCTACAGTGATAATGTAGTTAAGAACAAACCTTCAACACATGGGCACTCTGGCTACAGGAAACTCGGTATGGTCCCACCAGGATACCAGGGACCTCAAAGCAGAGGCCAGCAGGATCAGGAATAGAAAAGTACATATGTGGCCCAGACGTAAAGGAACTATCCTCCCCACCCAATGCCTAGTAGGGTCACATACATGTTCCATAGGAGCCTCTAGTAACTGCCAAGTCCATTAGAATGTAATTCTATTGGCAGTTACTCCTAACCGTCGTACGTCTCATACGTATCGATGGCCGGCGGAGTACGTATCCTACATGTGACTCACAACATGTGATAAAGCATGTGTCAAGGCCGTATGAGATATACCAATACATTATCACCAATGGATGGTCACTAGTCTAAGTCAATGCAAGCAAATAGAACAATACAAGTAAAACGGCTGATACAGTTGCTTACACCCAATTATGACTTGGACGCACAATGATATAATACTATCAACAGGTAAAAATGCTAAAACTAAATAACTAAAAATAAGATAAAGTAAATCACAGAGTAAGGTGGCAAGGTATCTTGTCTGGCGGTACGAGAATGACAATCCAACGATCAAGTATGTCAGCAACAAATCTCAAAATCTACGAACGGCTCCGAATGCTGAAACAAACATCAAAAACATTTCTGGTGTAAAAGATATATCTAGGAAACGCCTGTCCAAAAGTTTAATTCAGGAGCAGAGGCAAAATCATAATTTTAGGTCAAAACGATGTTCGCCGTTGGACCCGTTTTGCACTGAAATGCTTGCCAATGTTTATGGTCTCTAAATTCGTCAAACTATATTTCTACGGGTCCGATTTGAGGAGATGAACCCAACTGTATGTTCAAAGTTGGATTTCTGCGGGCCGTGCACAATTTCGCCCGTTGGATCGGGTCGCAGGCCTGCCAAATAGGCATTCCGGTCGACCTTCTCAGAATCGGACCAAACTTGGCATACAGGACCAGAAAATTGATTCGGTCAGGTTGGCATAAGTTTTGTCTCGAATCGACGACTGTACACGAAGTTATGGCTTAATTTGTAAAGATCGATACGAGGGTATCTTGATGGATACGCAGTAATTTTATCGCGCACATGCAACAAAATCGAGTTCTGTCAATTCCCACACGTCAAAAATATCTATACACGCCTTTCAATGCATATGGTTTATGACCATGTCATCCAGTTTATCGTGACGTACGCCGTATCGGGAAAAGTTTTCTGAATTTTAATGTTTTTAACTCAGTTTTTCTTGAATCGTAAACAACGGATAACTTCCTGTACACTAACTAAAAAGTAAATCTAATAAGTGCATTTTGATCCCGTATATGTTGGCTTCTACTGTTACAAATTAGTTTTGGAAAATTCTAAGTGTTTTGGTTGGGATTTCCCTTCCAAGTTTGGGTATTGGACTGTCCAAATACTCTGTTTTGAGCAGAGTTTTTACTCGACTTTGTGTCGATTTCTTGGTCAATCTTAGGGGTTATGTTGAATTCCCTTTGAAGGGTTTCGAAGAGGGATATGTGAACTTTCTACTGAATCTTGTAGAAGCGAAAACGATTAAACATACACGAAGAAACTCAAAGGCGAAGTAGGGTACCTGTTGACCAAAAACTGCTACTGTAGTTTGCTGTGCCCACACGGCTGCGTTGTCGCCGTGGGTTGGACGGCTGGCGGCGGGGTCGTGGTGTCACTCGGCATTGGAGGGGAGTCGGAGTATGTCACGACCCGCACCCACTGTGAGGGTACGAGAACGTAACAACGCGCAGCCTATGCCACAGTGTCGGCGGTAGAATGCTATCCTAGGTCAATCATCTAACAATATAAAGGTACCTGTACAGTATATATACTCCAAATGGAGGTGACTTAGCAATATACAGTCTCAATCACATCTAAGCAGAATGAAAAGATAGGAAGATAGATAGATAAGTACTGGAATGGAAGAAATATACATCACAGCAAGGGAGTCTAAGTATCTGAAATAACATCTCAACAAACATCCAGAATATAAGTCCCACTACTGAATATGAAATAATATATACAATCAGATCTCAAAGACAGAATAGAAAACCTAGACTAGGGAGCCTCAGTCTCTAAGCTAGTAGATCAGGCTGGAAATCCGGGTCACACATGGCATCTACAGCTGTCCCATAGTAGGTGTCTACGCAGGCCTCATCCTCATCCCCTGTAATATTTTCAACAGGTCCAGTCAGGACGGGAGCGAGTACAAAACATCTCACGCAGTTCATATCGAGTTAGGAAATATAATGCATGCAATAGAGTAAAGTACATAAAACGCTGAAAGAAGAAGGTATATAAAAAACAGTAGAGATTTTGATAACAGAAAATATCTAAATATGATAAGTAAGAACTGTAAGGAACATGTGATTTAGAGTACAATCTGGCTATGTAAACGGGCTAGGAAAATACAATGGTAACTCCATTGTACGTGGGTGTACAATAGACATATACAATAGTTATACAATATTGTACAATAGGATTTGAGTACATAACCAATTCTACTCCCCCTCCCCAATCAATACACAAGGATCCACTCCTGTTACGTTATCTTGCACAATAGTGCACAATGTTATACAATGGATGTACAATATTATACAATAGATGTACAATGTTATACAATAGAGTACAATGGTCTATCCCTGGGACTCATGTGATACTGAGAGTACAATATGCACAAGGAGTATACAAGGATATAGGTATTCAATAAATACAATATGGAAGTGAAACGCACATCACAATATGTATCTAGTGAATACAAGGGAATAACATCCCAAAAGGAGATCCGTATAGTACCAATCCGTGATAACAATCGTGTCAGCATCAAGTACAGTAATCTAGAGCAAGAATATAAATCCAGACAAGTATAAAACGGTCAGAGAATGTACTCGCCTGCTATCTGAAAGTCCAAGATGAAAGTACTGTCCGAGGAGTGGTGTCTGGCTCCTAATCAGAACAACACAAGTCACAACAAGTCTAAAATGGTAAAATAAAGTTCTACTATGCATTCTACATGAATCTAGGTCAATCTAGCCCAAAGTCAACTCTTAGTCAACTCTGGTCAACCCTAGAAGTCAAACTAGGTCAACTAGGTCAAACTAGGTCTAACTAAGTCTAAACTAGGCTATCAAGCCTAAACTAGTCTATACTAGGCTACATTAGCCTATACTAGGCCTAACTAGTCCAAACTAATCTAAACTAGGCTAAACTGGCTATGCTAGTATACTAAGCCATTACGACTCATACCACACAAGTCAAACCAACCATCACACAACCTAGTTTACATCTAGGCCCACACATGAATTCACATAGAATATATATATATATATATATATATATATATATATATATATATATATATATATATATGAATTCATGATATAGTAGAGAGAGTGTATATATGTGTGTGTGAAAACAATGTGTGTGGATGTGTGTGTATGAATGTGAGTGTGAATGAGGAATGTGAATGTGTGTGTGTAACTGTGAGGGTGTTTGGGACTGATTTCATAACTGATTCAAGGGGGTTTGTGGGGCTGTCAATGGGGGTTTGTGGACAGCCATAGATAGGAATGGGGACTGCCATACACTGGCTACACAGGGACTGGTATGACAGTCCAATGGGGACTGATATTGGCATGGTTTAAGGACTGGTTTGTGGCTGCCTAGATGGGCTGTTCTAAGGTTTGAACATGGCTGGATACAGACATTATTTGAGATGGCTTATAGGCCTGAATAAGGGGTACATGGCTGTCCATTTTGGACAGCCAATAGGACTGAAATTGGTCCTCAAATGGACTGATTTCAGGGGTAGCTTATAGGCTAAATTGGACTGTGTTTGGTGCTAAGTAGGGACTGAAAAATGTGGGCTTTGTAGGACAGGTTTTAGGACAAGTAAAGGGGTTATTTATTGGCAAATGTGGACTAAAATGAAACTGAACAAGGGCAGCCATGGACAAGTAAAAGACAGCTATTAGGTTGAGTTTAAGGGGCTTACAATGGCTGTTTGTAGGCTGCCATAGGATGGTGTTTTGGGGGACTGAATGAAGTAAGGGGTCATCCACTAGATGATTCACATGGACTTGTTTTAGAGTGCTAACAAGGCTGTTAAGTGGCAGGTTTGTGGGACATGTTAGGTGCTGGTTTGGGACATCCTATGGGTCTGTCCAAATATGGGCTGAACACCCCCTCCTACCTGCTGAAAACCAGCAAATGACAGTCCCCTTGGGGACTGTCCAGCCCAAGAAGTCAGTACACAGTGTATTTCAAGTCATTCAGAAATCAGATTTTGTTGTTCACTAAAACAAGCCCCTACTCGAAATCAAAACTCCACAAACAACTCCAAAATTTGCATACCTATACATTACCTATAGGAGAACCAATATTGGGACTCAAAACCAAAATTTAGCAGTATTAATTAGGTCAAAACAACTGTCCAAATTCGACTATAAAAACTAGAATTTTTAGGAAAAACACATGTGTCAGTAAATTGGGTAAATCGATAAACAACTATCGAAAACACAATAAAATAAAATTTAAAAGGTTGGTAATCAAAATATACATTACATATGTGTCCTAAAATGAGTTTGTGTCCACCAAAGTGGACACAAACGTGTCCAATCAAACGAGATACAAAATAGTGCAAAACAGTCCAGTTCGGTGCACTGCATCGTGCACGTGTGGACGCGTGTCGTGCACACGACACAGTCCAACCCAGGACTCGTGCACACTAACCTAGGTAGACCACCTATAGGGCTACCCAATAGGCTAGCTAACCAGTGTCCAAGTCGTGTCAGTGAGTGACACGAAGCCCGTATCAGTGTCTAAAAATCACGTGCACTGTGTCAGTGTGAACCCAGTGCGGGCCCCATAACGTGTCCGACACAAAACGTGATGCTATGAAATTTTGGGGGAGTGTGCGCAGACACTGCCCCCGTGTCCATGCCAAATTTGGCGGGTCCTAGTGCTGTGTGCAAGAAGCTAAGGCCCCCGAGTGGCAGGACAGCGTCCACAGCCTTCACGCGCACGTGCACCCGCGTGTGCACGGGTCGAATCCGACTCGACATGACACAAAGACACCCCCAGTCCAACAGAAATGCATAAGCAACCTCAAAAACTAATTTCCTATTCAAATAGGTTTCGAAAATAACACAAATAGTTTCTTTGTGGCATTTTCACAAACACATGCATAGGGACACTGATACGTGTCCAAATAGGACACGAAATGGACCCAAATTTTAGGGTTTCCTATTCCTACAGTTAGGTTAGGCCTAGGGTTCCCTAGAAATGCAATAAAACTAGAATTTTATGGTAAAAATAGGAAGTTACCTCTATGTATCAAAATCTCCAAAAAGCTCTAAAGAGAGATATTCCTCTTGAGAGTCAAACTCCTCCAAATTGATTTGAATCTGAGAATAAAATATAATAACAGCAAGAATACTAAAATTAAGACCTATTGCAATTTGTTTGGGGGAAAAAGGAGCTAAAATAGATTTTTTAGGGATTTTTGAAGTAGGGACATTACATCTTTCTAAAGCTTGTTCTTCCTTAGAGGCTAGCCCTAATTCTAAGAGAATATTTATAAGGGGGGAATCCCAAGGATGGGTTAAGTGGCTGGACAAAAATTTAGGGTTTGGCTTGGGCACTTGACTAATGGGCTTAGTCATAAAACAAATGACTTAAAAATCATAAGTCATGACTTGTGGTCAAATCTTTCTATTCAAAACTCAATATTCTTAATTGTTTTCACTAACTAGAGTATGGTTAACCTAACTTAACCTAGGGTCTCATAACTAGTCAAGTCCAACTCAACTAGGGTTAGGTTACAAAGTCAAAGCTAGTCAAAGTCAACCTAGTCAACCCTCATTCAAACAATTCCAAAATAAATTCTAAAAAATTCCCAAAAATTCAAATAAATCCTAAAATGACCAAAATATCCTCTAGGCTAAAATGTACTAATCAAACATCCTAATCACATGGCTAGGCTCTAGGTCAACAGTCTCTAAGGTTACACTAGTCGAACACCAAAATCATAAGTCATGATTTAAATAGTTTAAAAATAATTAAAAATTACCAAAATCATATTATTAATTAAATATCATAATTAAATAACTTAAAATACAAAATTTCAAAATTACCCTCATTTTAGAAAACTGGGTGTTACAAGTCTACCCACCTTAGAAAAATTTTGTCCTCGAAATTTAAAATGGCAGTAGTCCTTCTAGGTCAAACACCCCACAATCAGAGTCTCAAACATACCGTCAGATAATCATATGCGTCTGTCCAAAACCATGATACTCGAAATCTCTGTCATGCCAGTGAGCAAGGCTACGATAATCACAGAGTCCTCAATTATGGTACATACCTCTAGAATTATGGTATTTTAAATTTTTGTATTGCCGCGCGCTTGGCAGTGAAAACCTAAAATTCCCATACCCGAGAAATACGTCCATAATCCGACTATATGTCCTCACTATGCCTGCTAGCATGACCCTAGAGGATTCTAAAATCTCATAATCGAGGTAACCTAGCCCATACGATTTATCTCAGAAGAAAGTTAAATTATAATGAAACACCAGATCAAACTTATCAACAATGAGGGGACAGATAGGAATAGATGGAACTGAATTTCAAGATAGGTATAATGAGATACGGTAGAAATAGAATCGAGAAGATCAGAACCTGCAAGCACCCATCCTACTGCCTGAGCATCCTCGGCTGTCATGGCGAAAGCTCGCCCTGGTTGGCCACCTCTGGCCTGCTACTGATGCTGTACGAACATCTGCTACTGAGTCTGCAATGGTGGTCCCCTCCGCTGCCCGGCAGGAGCCCTAGCTCCTGGTGCTATCTGAGCCAATGGTGTCGGGTTCTTGGGACACTCTCTACACTGATGCTCCGCTGAACCGTAAAGCAAACACATACCCAGCCTCTTCCTACAGTCGTCCCACCCATGGCCTTGCTTCTTGCAGAAGTTGCACACGGTGTTCTGCTGCTGCCTGGGTGCCTGCTGATACAGTACCTGTCTCTGTCCCTGATGCTGAACAGGCCTCTGCTGCTGCTGCTGAAAGTGGACCGTCGGCTGCTGATACTGCTGCTGAATCTGATGCTGAACGTGCGGCCTCTTGGCCGGTCCTCCGCTGCTGCTGCCCCCAACTGGGTCTCGCCCCCTCTTGAGCCTAAGCTCAAGATCATCCTCTGCAGCTAAAGCGTCCACCAGGATCTCTTTATAGGTAGCGCTGCGGGCGTTCTTGGTGTAGGACTTGACCTTCTTTACCAAGCCCTTCCAGAACCTTCGGGCCTTCCTCGTCTCCGACAAGTCATCCATAAATCTGCTCAGGCGGCAGAACTCTCCTGCGTACTCCTCCACAAACTGGTTCCCCTGGACTAGGGCCTCGAACTGGGTCTCGAGGGCTCCCAGCGCTGCGTCTGGAAAGAACTTCTCCTTGAACAGCTTCTTGAATGCTGCCCAAGTCTATCCTGCTGTACCGACCCTCGGGTCGGTCTGGTACCATGTACGGGCCAGATCCTGCATCATGCTGGCCGCTGCCTCTATCTGGAGCCTCGTCTGGATCTCAGCCAACCTGAAAATCTTCTCCATATGCTCGATCCACTCATCGGCATACAAGATCCCTTCTGTCCCTCGGAAGTCTCTCGGGTGCATCTTCTGGAAATCTTGGATGCCCTTCTCCCGTAGCTGGTACGGCTGCGGGGCTACCGCTGGCTGAGCTACGACTCTCTCTACCGCAGTCATTGCCACCTCAATACCTCGTGTGAGCTCTGCTGTGTGCCTCTGCTGTTGGGTCTGCTGACCCTCCATGTACTGCCGGAAGAAGGCTAACAGCTGAACGGCGTCAACTGTCCCTGCAGGTGGCTGCTGCTGCTGAAGAAGTACATCCGGAATCACCGGACTCGTCTCATGCCTCATAGGTGGAAGGGCTCCTCCGAAAGCTGTCGAAACGTCTACCCCAGCTGGCATGACTGGGGCTGCGGTACCAGGGGCTGGCTGCTGAGTAAGAGAGGTGGCAGACCTCTCCTCGGCACCCCCCTGGCCCTGGCGATGCGATCTTGTCTCAACCATCCTGGAGACACAGATCAAGAAACAATTGCTGAGAATGAGTCGAAATATCAAGGGAGGACAGTTATATTCAAGGGAGACAATAAGCAGCAAAATATAGATGTACGGAATCTGAATGAGAGTTTTTCCTATTTGTGATTGACTACCTTCAAAAATATCATAATCCTACTGCAGGTTGTAGTGATACTCTAGTTCGAATACCACTACATAATCTCGACCTGCATGGGCCACCACTAAAAACGTGTCACGACCCGCACCCACCGTGAGGGTACGAGAACGTAACAATGCCCAGCCTACGCCGCAGTGTCGGCGGTAGAACGTTGTCCTAGGTCAATCATCTAAAAATATAAAGGTATCTGTACAGTATATACACTCCAAATGGAGGTGACTTAGCAATATACAGTCTCAATCACATCTAAGCAGAATGAAAAGATAGGAAGATAGATAGATAAGTACTGGAATTGAAGAAATATACATCACAGCAAGAGAGTCTAAGTATCTGAAATAACATCTCAACAAACATCCAGAATACAAGTCCCACTACTGAATATGAAATAATATATACAATCAGATCTCAAAGACAGAATAGAAAACCTAGACTAGGGAGCCTCAGTCTCTAAGCTAGTGGATCAGGCTAGAAATCCGGGTCACACATGGCATCTACAGTTGTCCCATAGTAGGTGTCTACGCAGGCCTCATCCTCATCCTCTGTAATATTTTCAACAGGTCCAGTCAGGACGGGAGCGAGCACAAAACATCTCACGCAGTTCATATCGAGTTAGGAAATATAAAACATGCAATGGAGTAAAGTACATGAAACGCTGAAAGAAGAAGGTATATAGAAAACAGTAGAGATTTTGATAACAGAAAATATCTAAATATGATAAGTAAGAACTGTAAGGAACATGTGATTTAGAGTACAATCTGGTTATGTAAACGGGCTAGGAAAATGCAATGGTAACTCCATTGTACGTGGGTGTACAATAGATATATACAATAGTTATACAATGTTGTACAATAGGATTTGAGTACATAACCAATTCTACTCCCCCTCGCTAATCAATACACAAGGATCCACTCCTGTTACGTTATCTTGCATAATAGTGTACAATGTTATATAATGGATGTACAATATTATACAATAGATGTACAATGTTATACAATAGTTGTACAATGTTATACAATAGAGTACAATGGTCTATCCCTGGGACTCATGTGATACTGAGAGTACAATATGCATAAGGAGTATACAAGGATATAGGTATTCAATAAATACAATATGGAAGTGAAACGCACATCACAATATGTATCTAGTGAATACAAGGGGATAACATCCCAAAAGGAGATCCGTATAGTACCAATCCATGATAACAATCATGTCAGCATCAAGTACAGTAATCTAGAGCAAGAATATAAATTCAGACAAGTATAAAACGGTCAGAGAATGTACTCGCCTGCTATCTGAAAGTCCAAGATGAAAGTACTGTCCGAGGAGTGGTGTCTGGCTCCTAATCAGAACAGCACAAGTCACAACAAGTCTAAAATGGTAAAATGAAGTTCTACTATGCATTCTACATGAATCTAGGTCAATCTAGGCCAAAGTCAACTCTTGGTCAACTCTGGTCAACCCTAAAAGTCAAACTAGGTCAACTAGGTCAAACTAGGTCTAACCAAGTCTAAACTAGGCTATCAAGCCTAAACTAGTCTATACTAGGCTACATTAGCCTATACTAGGCCTAACTAGTCCAACCAATCTAAACTAGACTAAACTGGCTATGCTAGTATACTAAGCCATTACGACTCATACCACACAAGTCAAACCAACCATCACACAACCTAGTTTACATCTAGGCCCACACATGAATTCACATAGAAAATATATACATATATATATATATATATATATATATATATATATATATATATATATATATATATATAAATTCATGATATAGTAGAGAGAGTGTATATATGTGTGTGTGAAAACAATGTGTGTGGATGTGTGTGTATGAATGTGAGTGTGAATGAGGAATGTGAATGTGTGTGTGTAACTGTGAGGGTGTTTGGGACTGATTTTATAACTGATTCAAAGGGGTTTGTGGGGCTGTCAATGGGCGTTTGTGGACAGCCATAGATAGGAATGGGGACTGCCATACACTGGCTGCACAGGGACTGGTATGACAGTCCAATGGGGACTGATATTGGCATGGTTTAATGACTAGTTTGTGGCTGCCTAGATGGGCTGTTCTAAGGTTTGAACATGGCTGGATACAGGATAGTATTTGAGATGGCTTAT
Source organism: Iris pallida (assembly GCA_029216955.1). Taxonomy (NCBI): domain Eukaryota; kingdom Viridiplantae; phylum Streptophyta; class Magnoliopsida; order Asparagales; family Iridaceae; genus Iris; species Iris pallida. Next base: position 1,194,238 of record JANAVB010032819.1, on the reverse strand, counting down.
AGGCCTGAATAAGGGGTACATGGCTGTCCATTTTGGACAGCCAATAGGACTGAAATTGGTCCTCAAATGGACTGATTTTAGGGGTAGCTTATAGGGTAAATTGGACTGTGTTTGGTGCTAAGTAGGGACTGAAAAATGTGGGCTTTGTAGGACAGGTTTTAGGACAAGTAAAGGGGTTATTTATTGGCAAATGTGGACTAAAATAAAACTGAACAAGGGCAGCCATGGACAAGTAAAAGACAGCTATTAGGTTGAGTTTAAGGGGCTTACAATGGCTGTTTGTAGGCTGCCATAGGATGGTGTTTTGGGGGTCTGAATGAAGTTATGGGTCATCCACTAGATGATTCACATGGACTTGTTTTAGAGTGCTAACAAGGCTGTTAAGTGACAGGTTTGTGGGACATGTTAGGTGCTGGTTTGGGACATCCCATGGGTCTGTCCAAATGTGGGCTGAACACCCCCTCCTACCTGCTGAAAACCAGCAAATGACAGTCCCCTTGGGGACTGTCCAGCCCAAGAAGTCAGTACACAGTGTATTTCAAGTCATTCAGAAATCAGATTTTGTTGTTCACTAAAACAAGCCCCTACTCGAAATCAAAACTCCACAAACAACTCCAAAATTTGCATACCTATACATTACCTATAGGAGAACCAATATTGGGACTCAAAACCAAAATTTAGCAGTATCAATCAGGTCAAAACAACTGTCCAAATTCGACTATAAAAACTAGAATTTTCAGGAAAAACACGTGTCAGTAAATTGGGTAAATCGATAAACAACTATCGAAAACACAATAAAATAAAATTTAAACGGTTGGTAATCAAAATATACATTACATATATGTCCTAAAATTAGTTTGTGTCCACGAAAGTGGACACAAACGTGTCCAATCAAACGAGATACAAAACAGTGCAAAACAGTCCAGCTCGGTGCACTGCATCGTGCACGTGTGCACGCGTGTCGTGCACACGACACAGTCCAACCCAGGACTCGTGCACACTAACCTAGGTAGACCACCTATAGGGCTACCCAATAGGCTAGCTAACCCGTGTCCAAGTCGTGTCAGTGAGTGACACGAAGCCCGTATCAGTGTCTAAAAATCACGTGTACTGTGTCAGTGTGAACCCAGTGCGGGCCCCATAACGTGTCCGACACAAAACGTGATGCTATGAAATTTTGGAGGAGTGTGCGCAGACACTGCCCCCGTGTCCATGCCAAATTTAGCGTGTCCTAGTGCTGTGTGCAAGGAGCTAAGGCCCCCGATTGGCAGGACAGCGTGCACAGCCTGCACGCGCGCGTGCACCCGCGTGTGCACGTGTCGAATTCGACTCGACACGACACAAAGACACCCCCAGTCCAACAGAAATGCATATGCAACCTCAAAAACTAATTTCCTATTCAAATAGATTTTGAAAATAACACAAATAGTTTCTTTGTGGCATTTTCACAAACACATGCATATGGACACTGATACGTGTCCAAATAGGACACAAAATAGACCCAAATTTTAGGGTTTCCTATTCCTACAGTTAGGTTAGGCCTAGGGTTCCCTAGAAATGCAATAAAACTAGAATTTTATGGTAAAAATAGGAAGTCACCTCTATATATCAAAATCTCCAAAAAGCTCTAAAGAGAGATATTCCTCTTGAGAGTCAAACTCCTCCAAATTGATTTGAATCTGAGAATAAAATGTAACAACAGCAAGAATACTAAAATTAAGACCTATTGCAATTTGTTTGGGGGAAAAAGGAGCTAAAATGGATTTTCTAGGGATTTTTGAAGTAGGGACATTACCTCTTTCTAAAGCTTGTTCTTCCTTAGGGGCTAGCCCTAATTCTAAGAGAATATTTATAAGGGGGGAATCCCAAGGATGGGTTAAGTAGCTGGACAAAAAGTTAGGGTTAGGCTTGGGCACTTGACTAATGGGCTTTGGGCTTAGTCATAAAACAAATGACTTAAAAATTACAAGTCATGACTTGTGGTCAAATCTTTCTATTCAAAACTCAATATTCTTAATTGTTTTCACTAACTAGAGTATGGTTAACCTAACTTAACCTAGGGTCTCATAACTAGCCAAGTCCAACTCAACTAGGGTTAGGTCACAAAGTCAAAGCTAGTCAAAGTCAACCTAGTCAACCCTCATTCAAACAATTCCAAAATAAATTCTAAAAAATTCCCAAAAATTCAAATAAATCCTAAAATGACCAAAATATCCTCTAGGCTAAAATGTACTAATCAAACATCCTAATCACATGGCTATGCTCTAGGTCAACAATCTCTAAGGTTACACTAGTCAAACACCAAAATCATAAGTCATGATTTAAATAGTTTAAAAATAATTAAAAATTACCAAAATCATATTGTTAATTAAATATCATAATTAAATAACTTAAAATATAAAATTTCAAAATTATCCTTATTTTAGAAAACTGGGTGTTACAGAGTAGGTCGCCTGAGGTCGGGTGTTTCTCTGGTTGTCGCACATCGTGAAGGTTTTAAGGGTATATAAGGATCCTGTATTGCCAAGTTTCATAAAGTATATACTCTGTAATTAGAGATTATGGTCGGATTTAACTTGAATTTAAATCTAAATTTAGGTTCATCTAGAAGAGAATGGGATAACGATCATGTAGGGTTTGGTTTGATCAAGAATGATTGAGTATTTCGGGAGTTTGGATTGAATAAAATTTAAGAAGGATGATGTCATACGGGAAGCTATCGGGTTTTGGGGGCTACTGTTCCTGTAGGAATAGTAGTGGTTTAATTTTTTCTTCTCAATAACTATATTATATAAGTATATATATATATATATATATATATATATATATATATATATATATATATATATATATATATATATATATATAAGCTCTCAAATACTTTTATGTATTTACATAAAATATATAAAAATATATATATATATATATATATATATATATATATATATATATATATATATATATATATATATATATATATATATATATATATATATATATATATATAAGCTCTCAAATACTTTTATGTATTTACATACACCATTTATTAATATTCTCTATAATCTCAAAAAATCAAATTAATTAAAATACTTCTTTACTAAATATTACATTCACTTGTTATATGGTAGTAAAAATTTGTAAGCGCAACACAAAAAATCTTTTCAAGATGTATTTCGAGTACCAATATGATAGATAAAATTCCTAACAATATTACTAAAAATATTTGAAAATATTTTCTAAGATATATAATACAAATTTTGTACCATATTAATATAGCAATCCTTGCTACCATTAATATAACCAAAATTTCTAATTAACTTCAGGCTTTATTTAGATAAACTAGAATAATGTAGAATATATATATATATTAAAACTCTCCTAGATTTTAGGGGGTTTACAGTTTTAATAAATGAGATTCATTGTGATGAATTCTAGGTTCATCCAATAAACTCGGAGCCTTCGACTTGCTACCACAGGACGTGCGGGTTGAACCACAGACAACCTATAAAGTGAAGCTTTTGAAGAAGTTGTTGTTCATTGCTTCTTGGCACTTCTCTGTCATGCTCGATCCCGACTTCGGACGGTCGTAGGCCTCGCATAAGTCGACTATTAGTTGTAGATCTCTTCGTTTAAAGAAGCTGTAGTCTTGGTGGAGAACAACTTTAAAAGATGTAATGGAGCATTTGGCAAGATGGGTTCAAACCTGAACAACATTTTGGCTTTGTTCTACTTCGGATCATCGAGATATTGGCTATATGTTTTAGGTTATTTTTCGACCCTTCGTTATGCTGAAAGAGCCACATGTTGGCTAATATGAGAAGGACATTCGCTCGTTGACAAGGAAGTGATTCGCTTTGACGAGGAAGTGATTCGCTCTGGCAAAGAAGAGTGATGTGCTTTTGTGGGCTGCACACTTGTAAGCTACGCACTTTGTAAGATGTGCACTTGTAAGCTACGCACTTGTAAGCTGGGCACCTTAGGCTGAATAGATAGTCTTTATATGTAATCATAAAGAATCTGTAATAGATCTTTGCAATCATAATTTAAGCTTCTTTCTTCATGTACTACGCTTTTCTATTCTTTGATGTGCGCATCAACTTTGTATATCCTGTGCTTTATAGACGCTGCACTTTTTATGCTTCTACAAGACCCCTTCCAAAGTTTTTAGACTTTGGATAAAGTTTGGAATATTTCAAAAAGAAGCATGAAATGACACGTGGCATAAGAAGTGTACAGCGCATTGCTGACAGGTTGTCATCGTTAAGAAAGCTTAGTAACCGTGATCAATTAGTGCTTTTTAGCCGTCATCTCATTAAATAACATTGACTTCTCATTTTTCGTAAGAGATCATGAATGATTTCCTTTGCACGCGTCTCAAGAAGTTTCCTCAAATTCGAAGCATTTTTTGATCTCATCTGTTGACACGTGTCTTTTCCTGTAAATATGGATTTTTTGATAAGAGAGAAATTTTACTTTGTCTTCTTCTTTAAGCTTTTTCTGAAAGAGAGCTTCTTCTTTCTGAGAGAAACCCTAAATTTTCCTATGGCCCCTAAAAATTTGAGAGCCCTAAAGCTTCCAATGACGAAAATGTAGTGCCCCGTCCCTACATCGTATCTCGTTCTCCGTCCACGGGGTGCGCAAAAAAGGAACACTGTCGCCATCGATTCGGTCGGGACCGATAGGTCGAGATCGATCGAATCGGTCGACCGGGAACGGTTGAATTAAGATCCATTCCCCATTATGGAATGGCTTCTTCGGAACCAAGTCCCATATTCAGTGGGTTGCGCCTCAAGGATTGACTCTGCGGCTGAGTCGGGAGAGACCTCCTGTTGCGCTGTCTTTCACGTCGCTTGCGTTGGTTTTGGCTTTGGTTTTCTGAATGCATTTTTGTGAATATTTTTGATGGTTTTCATGGCTTGAGTCTCGAACTCGCATTTCCTATCGAACTTCTTGAATAATACAGTGTTTTAATCAGTTGCTTGTACAATTTTAGGTAATCGCGTAGGCGACGTCTAGTGCAACCAACAAGTTCTCTTGCCTGAAGCAAACTCAAGGTGAGTGGCTGACCTCCTTCGTCTCGACCCTCTATTTTAAAATGAGAAACTCAGGTAACAATATCAATTTAAATGGTTCACTTGGAAAATACAAGTCCTATGTTCAGATAAGAAAAGATAAGAGTCTAGCAAAGAGATAGAATTATTTTAGGGTTTGAAAATAAACCAAGTAAATGAATTGATTACTTAATAGCCCCAACGATACCCTAAATTATACCTTATTAACATAACACGGTCGTTGGACAACTTGTCGACAAGGGTTATTTTTACCGTTTCTTCGGATCGGAAAGCCTTGGGCCAGGGGATCGATCTGGCTATGGAGATAATAGGGTATAGCCGAGCTGAGTGTGCATCAATAGGTAGTTCGGGGACTTGCATCAGACCTCGCTACTTGCGGTGCAAGGATCCCGTTTACCAGGCTATGTCTAGGATGGCTAACTAACGCCGGAGACCTGTGGGTAATATACCTAATATAATTATTATCAACTAACAGGGAAGGTGATGGTAAGTTTTATTTTGCATGGCACGCTCTGCCGAGAGAAATTCTATCGTAACTCACTTGGTTTATGTTCCGCCAAACTGTTCGCATGAAAATAACTAGGATGGTTAGAAATATTCACAAACAAACAAGTTACATGCTTTATCTAAATTCTTGAACCAAATGAGAGCTTAGAAATTAATTAGCCACTCGCCAGTACATGTTGATTGTACTGATCCTCGCTCTCTCTACAGGTGCGATAAATCAGGAGGAGCGTGCTACGTGAAGGAAGACAACGCTCGTGTGTTTTGAAGCTTTGTCCGTACGGCCGAAGCCTAGATCCAATCTTTTGAAGACTCCGCTGTCGAAGACTAGAAGACAGATGGAGCAACTCCCTACCATCCCAGGTGGATTTTGTAATGCTGGTTGTAGCAGCTAATGGATGAAATGTATGGAACGGCTATCTCATCGATGTTCATTTTGTAATAGAGTCAGTTTATAAAAAAAACCCGCACGGTGCTATTGTATCAAGTCTATAAAGTGATGTACATTATCAATAAAGCTTAAGTTTCATGAATTATGGTTGTAATATGCATGTTTCGGTAGGGTCGATTCTAACCCCGTTGTGAAGAAACTATAAGTTATTGATGGTTATTTTTGAAACTAAATTTTAAATGTGTTAATATAAAGAAAATATCATTTTTAATTATTTTTTCTAGATTTTATCGACTCTAATCTGGTCGGGAAAAATATAGGTCAAAACTAGTTATTTTCGGGTAACCTGCTGACCTAGATTGTCCCAAACTTGTAGTATAACACAACACTTGTATCTCTGATATTATTCTATGAAATAAGGTATTTTATTTTTGTTTAAAATATATTTTTGGTTATTTTAGCAATTTTAAGTCATTAACTATGTTCCGGGCGAGTTTCGGGTAGACTAGCTGACTTAGTAATCAACTAGTAATAAATATCTTTAGAAATATTAATTTTGAATTTTAGAGATAAATCTGTAGAAAATTAGTTTAAATTTTATTTTTATAATTTTTATATAATTTTTAAGTATGTTATTGAAGTAGGGGCATAACCGACTAATTAAGAGTTGGAAATCCTACAACTGTGTTTCGATATCTCGTGGAACCTGTATGTGATTGTATGGATCTAAATGGTTCCATGAGAGATTGAATATAATTTTAACACATTACTTTGATTAATTAAGTCGTATCGTAAGTTTCGTGAGTAGTGACTTAATCTAGTTAATTAATTATCTAGGAACGTCGGGTACCGGAGGTGTGGACACGGGAGCGATGTTTCATATTCACAGCACGGAATCAGGCAAGTGCACCTTACTATCGTACAGTTCTTGTTTCATTCTGTTATTTATTTATTTCTATTTTATCTCTTGTACTTAACCTTAGAAATTATATCGATACGGGCTTCCAGATTACATCTGGGTGCAACTCAACTAATGAGTTGTCTAGTATTGATATATAGAGCCTGTCTGAGATTTATGGATTATTTCCATAAAAGACCTGTAGGATACGACACGTGATTGACACATATATTAACCCGATACTTGAGCCAGATTACCTGAGATACCTAATTCCTGATACATGTAGGTTAAGGGTGTTTGTGTCATTTTATCTTTCTATTAGATGTGTCGTAGGATTATCGTCTAAATCGAGGTCAGAACGGTAAGTTATGGTTACAACTTATTGTTTCTTGAGAGTTGAGGACGACTACTACTTGCGCGGGCCATGCTGTGCACATACACTCTTATATATGTATACACATTTATTCAGAGAGATTATCAGTTTCCTATGATCCATGTTTCTCTCTTAGTTACCGTTGAGATTCTGTTACGGAGCTACGACTATATGTATGCCTAACCCGGGTGTCATTTACTTTGGAGATGTCTGCGCTTGCGAACGTTGTCCTCAAAACGTCACGTTAGTTTGGTTAGATATCCCGATATTCCATTTACTTACTGTACTTTAGCATGTATATTATGTGCCTTGTTATATCCCCTGATGACCTGGTTCTTTCCCATATTTAGCTGACGAGATCTTTCCAGAGGAGTACGGGCCGGGAGTTTATTCTTCTGTTGCATCAGACGTGGACGACGAGGTTGATCCAGAGTAGTTCTTCGTGGACATCTATCTTTATTTTACTTTATTTCATGTCAGAGCTGAAGACTTGTAGTGGAGATTTTTATACTTTTTTCTGAGACATTGTAGTGATCATTTATTTGACTGAGACTTGTACCCATGGAGTTTCCATATGATTTTATACTTCTCTTTGACAGTTTTATATTCCTTTATTTCAGCACGATATGCTTTCTTATTCTGTGATTCTTGTTCTGTGGATGAGTATAGATATGTGCCTGCCATAAGATTATTTTACAGCTTAAGATACCTTTCATTGGTCCATTAAATTTGGGTTTACCTATGGAATGTGTCTGCTGGCATGCCACGTGTTCTAGCCCTTATAGATTTTAGGACTGGGGCGTGACAAGCAGATAGTTCTTCGTCGTCTCTGGAATCTTTCTTCTTCTTCTTCTTCTTCGACTTCTCATATCTGAGGAATCTTCTGAAGTTTCTTGTCATAAGGGTCATTTGTTTGTTGCCTGAGCAGTCTGTTTCACTTTCATCGTCAGAGGCTGTCTTGTGGTAGGCTTTGAATGCTATCGCCTAATCTTTTGGATCTGACTCTTGAAAATCTTTAAGGTCTAGCTCATGCGTCATAAGCTTTTCCATAAGGTTTTCAAGACTCATGACCATTGATCATTTCCTTCAATAATGGTCGTCGCTTTAGGATTCCAGTTCTTTGTTAGCCTGCGAAGCACCTTCCGAAATTTCTCGTGATTGTTGTATTCTTTTTCAAGGGAAGATAGAAGATTAACAATGTCTAGGAAATGAGTGAACACATTTGTAATAGTCTTATTAGGCTTCATTTTGAAGGCCTCATACTTTTGTGTTGGTCTTGAGATTTTGGACTCCTTCACTTGTGAAGTACCTTTATGAGTAACCTCAAGAAGTTTCCAAACCTCGTGAGACATGACACATGTAGAAACTCTATTGAACTCAGTTCTATCTACAGCACAAAATAAAACATTTACGGCTTTTGCATTAAGACTAGCTTGTTTCTTTTCATTGTCGGTATATTTGTCGAGTGGTTTTTCTACTAGAACATCCTCTATCGTAATAGATAGTGGCTTCTTATATCCATTTATGACAATCGACCATAAATCGAAATCAAGATACTTGAGGAAAAAGCTCATACGTATCTTCCAATACGTGTAATTTGTGCCATGAAATAGGGGTGGCATATTTGTTGATTGACCTTCACCATTACTTGGATATAGGGATGCCATATCTCAAGGAGTTTTAATCCGACTAGACTATGCTCTGATACCAATTATAGGATCGATGACACCTCTAGAGGGGGATGAATAGAGTGCAACAGAAAAATAATTACCAATAAAAAATCTAAGCATGTGAAGCAAATAATCAAACAAATTTAAAGTGCGAGTAAAGCAGTAAATAGTAGAGGCAAGGAAGCAATACGCAAACACAACAAGTTTATACTGGTTTTCCTCTGAGAGGACTAGTCCAGTTCGCGAGAACTCTTGCTCGCTATAATCCACTATTTTGAATAGAGATTACACCGCGTGTTACTCCGAAGGACACGCCGACTTCAACACCGTCGTGTTTTTATCCGAATCCCATGATCAAACTTCAACAACACCTTTCTGAGAAAAGTTTTTATACACCAAGCTTTGTACAACTCGAATACTCCTAATCAGAAACCACTGAAACTAGAAGAATTGGGTTGTCTTGGAGATTTGAAGATTGAAACTTTGTAATTTGAATAGAAATCTCAGGAATAGATAGAGAAGATTAAGAATGAATGAGTGAATAGAAATGAGAATTTCTTCTCTTTTTATAGGCTTTTCTACGACAGAGTTCGGGCAAAACTCGGTAGCCTGACGTTCATAAAACGTTGGTGATCCAAAAGAATAGGTAAGGCTACTGACCAGGATGAAATCCAGGTGACCGAGTTCGATTACCAGGGTTTCTGGTCAACCTGATTTGGTTTTGACTTTTGGATGTGGGTTTGATTTGGTTCAGAAAATGAATCAAGTTTGGGTCAGGAGAAATGGATCAAAGATAGGTTTTAGGATTGATCTTTCTAAAAGCCAGTGATCCCGACTTACAATTTAATCTAGACTCAATAAAAGAAAATTACAAAATAAATGTGAAAAATCAGAGGAGATATAGACTGTAATTTTCGGTTTCTTTTCGTACCACCTTTGGAGTTTTAAGTCAATTATCCAAATCGGTTTGACTATAGTTTAAGGGCCAACACGAATATCTTTTGTGCCTTCTTCAAAGTGACACATTTGATTTCGTCTTTCTGAATCCTACGGGATCTCAGTAGTGCACCTTTCTCCAGGGGCGGATCCAGAAACTATAACTGGTGTGGGCTACCAAATTTTTGGATGGACTAGAAGTAGATAAATTCATACAAAAAAAATCAAAAAAAAATTTATATAGAAAAAATATGTAAAAAAAAAATTGGGTGGGCTCCAGGCCACCCCAGCTCTCTTGGATCCGCTCCTGCCGTTCTCGAAGTGTTGTCTAAATCAGTTTTCTATCGAAAAATTAAGTTCCGGAACTAAGGAAAAATAGTCCTACGTATTTCTTAGTAATTATTTTTATTTTTTTTATCCTCTCTTCTTTGTCTTGTCCTTTTGTTTGTTATTACTTTCTAACCCCTCTTCTCTTCCTATGTTTGTCAGAATGCTGATTAATATGTTCTTTTTTTGGACACGTGAGAACTGCAAAAGCTGATACGGAACGTGTGCCTTGGAGTGGGTGAAAAGAGAAAGGTGCTTCCAAAAAAGCTTTAATATATGTACGGTTGAGCCATACATAGATCTCTTTTTCTCCTTTACTTGGATCTCAACAACCATGCATGCACCACGCATGGAGTCACTCAACTGGTCTTTGTTTTTCCTACTGAGGAACCATGAAATCAACTGTTTATTGATATAAGTTTTTTTTTTGCGACCCTCACCATAACGTATGGAATTTTTTATACTGTGTTATATATTATTTAAGTCAATTGTCCTCAATTTTTACATACACATTCATGTCTTATTTGTGAATATTCGATTCTGAGACCGTCTGTCTAATCAATAAAGATATACCTTTTATTGCTGACTACAAAAACAAGTTGAATTCGGTTATTCAATCAATTTTTGAATGCTCTTATATTATGAATCTATTTCTCTATCCAAAATTTTTAAAGTTTTCATATAAGTGTGCAAAAGACTTCGCCAGTATTATCCTAATAACATGTATGAGAGTTTTAATTCATAATTGATTGCTTTGTGGCAGGAGCGACATCTTCCACTATATAATGAGGCTTCAAAATGGCTCAAAATTGAACCGTCTAAGCCGTCATTATATCACAGTACATTTTATTTAAAAAAAATAAATTATGTAAAAATTGTTAAAAAATGTAAAAATTTGTCAACATGAGGAATCAAACTCAACCAAATAAGAAAAATGTCTCGCACCTTAACCACAAGAATTAAAAGGGGTATTTAACTATAATTAGATAATATTCTTATTATACGTTATTATACGTACAAAACACATACATTTACTAGTAATTATAATATTCATTGCTAGGTGAAGTGATTAAGGGTTTAAGTTTTAATTATTCTAACAAGTGATGTACATTTCCGTCATAAAGTGTAGTGGTGTTATCTATACCATGAACTTTTGAGTTAAGTTGGTGGATCATGAAAATTATTTAAGAAGACTATTGCTGTATCGTACCTTTAGGTCTTAGTTGGTGGCTCATCAAAGTAAAGGTGATTCCTCTTTCCTTCTTAATTTACTGGGCAATTAGCGACCTACTAAATCATAGTCAAACCTAAACCCCTCCATCTCGGAGGATTATGTAGTATTCTCTGTTGGAAATTTGATTTCGAAGATCATGGATAATCTTCTTTTTTGTTTTCTTTTTTTCTTTTTCCTTTTTGAGTTTTGAAATGGACAATTAGCAGATTGTTGTAGTCTAATTTACTAGACTAAGAGATGAGAGAAATGGAAGGATGAGTTCTCTATTGACTTAACCTTTTAAGGGTTCCTTATAGACTTCTATTTGTAATAGTCCCCGATAGGTTAACAACATGATACAATAGTAACTTTACAATATTACAAAGAGATAAGGATATCTCTATGTGTTGGTTGAGCACAATCAACCGGTTAGATAAAACTAACTACAACACTTTCCTTTGAGTATGCATAGCTCAATCAATAATCAATCTATATCAATTTTTAATAATTATGATCAACATCAGTTTTCAGGAATGACCAGATTCAGCCTTCAAAGATGAACAACATGAATCCTTAGGGTTGATCAACAAAATTCTTCAGGCAACAAACTAACACGAGTTTAAGGGAATATACAGATGTAGATGGACTTCACCAAAACCTTGATTTGAGACTTTTGGTTCTCAAAATACAATGCTTTAATTTTAGAAAACTGCAGATTTCAGGAATATGAACTTTAGGTAATATTTATGAACTTCAAGTTCTATTTGTTTGCGTCAAGGATGTTTATGGCAAGGCTATGCCTCTTCCAATTAGCAGCTTAGCTTGCACAGAATGGCGGGCGTAGGTCTCTATCAAAACCTAGCCTTGCTTCCAGCAAAGCTACAGTATGGTGAGATCAGCCATTTGCTAATATTGAGGTTTTCTTCTAGCACTACAAAAATTAGATTTCTTGCAATGAAAATTTTCATTGTGGTTGAACCCGGTTGAACCTCGGCTGACCTGTACCGAAGATTTTCGGTTGGATCATCGGTCCGGTTTTTAAAACATTGCATCACCCACACCTTCGTCATTCCATGGGACCCTATTTTGATTTGTCTAAACATGAGGATTGAAATCGATCGAGCAGAAGTATGAAACCTTTCGCATATCAAAATCTCTACATGAGCCTTGTCACCCACATTGTTCTAAAGGTATTTTTGGTTTCTTCCTTCTGTTACAACTAGAATCCCGAACATAAGGGTAGAGTTATCTTTAAGAATCAAAAACCAAGTTCCATGGTGGAAAGGAGAACCCAAATTATCCATGTCTTTAAGACTGAAATTTTCAGTTATTTGAAAAATTAAACGTAGGATATAGCAAGTGCCATGTTTGAACAAAAGTTAAACATGTACTACAATAAATCAAACAATTAAGGTAATAAAATTCATTATAACTGAAGAAATTACAATTTAGGACATAGAATTGTCTACTATAGGTCAATGTAGGATTGATTTACACAAAATCCTTCTCAATTAGCAAGGAAAATCTTGAATTTTTTACCTTTATATCACCAACTTGATTAGTTGATGTTATGCAATCCCATGCTATTGTTGCTTATACAACCCTCACAGAGAAGATGGTGAAGGTAACTCTAGAGGGGAGTGAATAGAGTGCAGCAGAAATAATCCAATACAATACTAAGCCAGATTACCATCTACATTTTTAGCAAGCAAGTATAAGAAAGTAATCAAAGTTAAGAAGTCACAAACAGAAATGCCGCGATGTATACTGGTGTCCTTCGTGGAAGGCAATCCAGTCCTGGATACTCTTGCCACCACTAATCCATTATTTGTGAAATAGCAGTACACTATGTGCTTTGATCCGAAGGGCACGCTGGCTTCTTACAACTGCATGCTTTGATGCAAAGAGCACACCGACTTCAACACTTCAAATAGAAAACAAACATGGAGTTAGGTTTTACAACTCTTCGTGCACTTAGGAGCTGTTTGGTAACACTGAAGTGGGCTTCGAATTCTACTGTTCATTGTAAAGAGGGTTGGAAGTGGGCTTCGGGTGTTTGGTTGGGAGAGGGAAGAGGGAAAGGAACTGGCACTGCCAGTTCCTGTCGGCGGAAGAGGGTGGGAAGAGGATGGGCAATTTCATGGGAACCACATCCGGAGTTGGCAGCCGGATGTGGGTGGGAGTTTTTTTTTTCAATTTTTTTTACTTTTCCTTCAAAAAAAAATCTTAATTAGTTGTAGATTTTATTTTTTTGGTAACAACTACACTAATTTCTTGCTAATTAATATAATTAATGTAATTAATAGTTTTGCTAACAGTAATTTTAATATTTTTTGCTAACAGCCGCATTATTGACAAGTTTAATAGTAGTATAATTAATGTAAATAGTTTTTTTTTGCCAACAGGCGCACTAATTTTTTTGCTAACAGCTGCACTAATTTTTTTTAAAATGGAAAGAATAGTTAGATCATTAATATAATCAATGTAATTAACAGTTGATAAATTTTGAGTTGATAAATTTTTAATTAGTTACTAATTAATTATATTAATTTATTAAACTAATTATTTAATTTATTACATTGTATTGTAAATTAACCATAATTTATTATTATTATTATAAAATACTCTTCCACTTTTTATTTTTTACTTCCTATCTCAACCAAACACATTTATCTAATTTTCATTTCCCACTTTCCACTTTCCTATTCCAACCAAACACATTTGTCCCCTACTAGGGGCACAAGAAAGTGAATAGATTCCTATCACTCTTTTCCACATGAAAGTCTAAATCTATATTTTCCTACACTTACGGTTTACCAAACGGCCCCTTAGAAGGTTGGGAGTTGCTCTTGGTAATACAAAGGTGTAAAGCACTATATTTCTCAAGACTTGAAAGTGAATGGGATGAATGAAATTGAGTGGAATACATGGGTATCTATAGGTGTCACGACCCGCACCCTAGAGTAAGGGCACGAGAAGTGGGTACGTCCAGCCTACGCTGCAGTGTCGACGGTAGAACGCTGTCCTAGGTCAATCATCTAACAATATAAAAGTACCTGTACAGTTTATACTCTCCGAATGGAGGTGACATAACAGAATACAATCTCAATCACATCTAGGTAGAAAAATAAAAGATAGATAGATAGACAGATGGTAACTCAAGAGACAGTACAATAGATGAAATAAGTCCAAGTGTCTATGATACATAACATCCAGAATGTCAACTCATAATACAATAAGTCGAAGAGTCTATATATCTCAACATCTCAAAATACAACTCAGATGCGAGACAAAATGATAATACAGAAAAGACTGTCTAGCTAAACTAGCCTAGACTACTGGGGCAACATCCTCAGCTGTAGGTGGATCCTGCTGAGGGTCCACAATATAAGTATCATCTAGTCCTGCTCCATAATAGGTAGACACCAGGGCCTCATCCTCATCCTCTGTAATATTTTTAACAGGTCCAGTCAGGACAGAAACGAGCACAATACATCTCATGCAGTATATAGTATGATAGGAAATATAAAGCATGCAATAGAGTAAAATACAGGAACTGCTGAAGGAAGATACATGTAGTAAAAGAGATAGCTGTAAAGGAAATATCTACTGTATATAGAGAACTGTAAGTGGCTAGTGATGAAGAGTACAAGATAGGCATGTCAATGGCTAGAATTTATACATAATTACACTACAGAGTTTGCACATGATTACACTACTTTGGAATTATTCACATGTCCACTTCTACTCTCCCGTTTCCCAATCAATACACAAGGATCCATTCATGTTACGTTAAGATTCGTGATAAGCCCATAATTGGGTGATACGTGAGTGATTCATGAAGATTCATGAAGGTCGGTGATCATGAGAGTACATGAGTCACTAGCTGATACATGAAGATACATGATAATAGAAGCATGAGATACATGATGTAAGTGAAACACACGTGACAAAAGTATCTGATGCTCCCAAGGGGGATAACATCTCATGAAAAGATCCATATAGTACCAATCCGTGATAACAATCGTGTCAGCATCAAGTAAAGTAATCTAGAGCAAGAATATAAATCCTGGCAAGTATGAAACGGTCAGAGAATGTACTCGCCTGATAACTGAATGTCTGAAGAGGATATACTGCCTGAGGAGAGATGTATGGCTCCTAATCAGAGAAACACAAGTCACAATGTATCCACAATGGTAAAAAGAGAGTATACAATGCATACTACATGATTCTAGATCAATCTGGTCAAAAGTTAACTCTTGGTAAACTCAACAGTCAAACTAGGTCACAGGAAGTCATACTAGGTCACAGGGAATCAAACTAAGTCAAATAAAGTCAAACAAGGTCAAACAAGTCAAGATTAGTCAAATCTAGGTTAAAGTCAACTCTTGGTCAACATTCTAATCAAACTAGTCAAATACTAGTCAACATGATCAATCTGGGTCAAGTCTAGGTCAAACTTAGACCAACTAAGGTTTCAAACAAAGACTAGTCAACAAGGTAATTAGGTCAATCTTGACTAATGGTCAACTTCTAGTCAACCTCTAAGGCTAACACCAATCATGACACAACTCCTAAGTATACCACTTAACCCCATACATATCTTAATCTACATAGGGCTATCCATATAACCCATGTGGTCAAACCTAATCAACTAGTTAGGGTTTTAGTCAAACTAGTTAAACTAATCATTTTAGGTCAATCCTAGTCAATTCTAGGTTAACTAGGTCAATTTGACCTAAGGTTGACTTTGGTCAACTCTCAACTAGTTAGGGTTTTGGTCATTAGGTCAATTAGGGTTAGCCCCTAATACCATAGGCTAGTAACTTAGGCCATAGGCTAGATAACTTAGGTATCTATCTCTATACAATATACATATATACACACATATATATACATAACCTTATATATATATATATATATATATATATATATATATATATATATATATATATATATATATATATATATATATATATATATATATATATATACACATACAAACATAACCACATAGGCCTATAGCCTATGTAATTCCCATATACCCTAGGTATCTATATATAGACACAATATATATAGTTCTAATACAATTATATATCATATATATATATATATATATATATATATATATATATATATAGAGAGAGAGAGAGAAGACAGTGAGAGAGAAAGTGTAATGGAATGAGAGAGAGAGAGTGAAAGAGAGAGAGGGATAGAGAACTGGACAGGAAGGGGGGGTGTTCCAGAATTCTGGAAACAGAATTCTGTCCCCACAACACACACAAAAGCACATACATACCTACATATATACATACATGTATATACATGTATACACCCTAAAATCTCACCTACACACACACATACATATATACTACGTATTCATAAACTAAAAACATACAAATACATGTATAAAATATAACAAAAATCAATTTGAAACTCATTTTTGAAAACTGGGAAATATCCTAAAATCTGGAATATGTGCACTGTGTACTCGAAACATGGATAAACCCATTTTCATGTCCAAAACCCAACTAAGGTTCGAACCCATGGGTTGGTAAGTGATGCCCCAAGTGTCCTCTAGTGTCTAGGGGGTCTGACACGACACCACGACACGATTTGATGTGTCCAAACTCTCAAAACCCAAATCGGGTAAAATCTGATACGCACACATGTACACAGCGTCGTGCACGCGTTCCTCACGCTCGTGGACACACCACGAGACACGACACGTCTCGTGGTCATGCACACAGGTCGCCTAGGTCTAGGGCTAGCTATTAGGTAGCCTGCACAGTGTCCATGTGTCCTCACATGTCGACACGAGACCCGTATCAGTCGAGTTTTCTCGACTGATACACACTGTTTCAGACAGTGTCGTGTGTGTGTTCTAGTGTCTCGTGGACACGACACACGCCACGTGGGGTCACGTGGTCATGTCCACGTGTAGCCCACGTGTTGGGCTACACATTTGTGTCACCACGAGGTGTCCACGTGGTGTCTAGACACGACACGAAGGCCGTGTCCAAGTGGGAAAACTGGGTCTATGCGCGCGTGCACTGTCAGTGCGTGTCCAGTGCGTGGGTGATTGCGTGTCCGATACAAAACGAGACACTGTAAAACTTTGGGGGCATGTTCGCAGACATTACCCCCGTGTCCATGTCAAATTGTACGTGTCCTAGTGCTCTGTACAGTGAGCACGAAGAGCGTGGTAGCAGGGCACTGTGTGTGTGTATCGTGTAGTGAGTTCGTGTCCGTTTTGGACACGGACACAGCATGGAAACGTGCTCAGTTATGGTGTTTCGTGATCAGCATGCCAAGGGCTACCAAAATATATAATTTGTTTTTGGAAAACAACAACTTTTATTCCTAAGTGGCATTTTATCAAACACAGTTATTTAAACACAGGTACGTGTCCGATACGGACACCAAACCAACTCTAAACTTCACCAAACTTGACCCACAGTTAGGGTAGACCTATATGCATGCATGTATGAAGAAAAATCAGAATATTAACTAGGTTTGAGGACATTTACCTATGAGTGTAAAATCAATAAAAAAGCCTAGAATAGGGGGGTGTCCACTTCTCTTGGTGATGCCCAAAGCTCCACAAATCCTTGATAGCAGGCCCTAACTAGTATCCTCTAGTGTAGGGGAGTCCAATGCAAGAAACTAGAGGTGATTTGGCTCAAGAATGATCAAGTTATGGTCTTGTGAAGGAAATGGAATTTCTAGGTTTAAAATTCATGTAAAATAATCATGAATTAATGTGATGGGGTTATATAGAATGGTGTGGCTGCTAGGGGGGGTCCTTGGCCGACCATGGCAAGGGGGGGTGTCTTTGGCTTTCCTTCATGGAGAAGGCAAAGACTTTGGTGCCATGGGTTGATATTTTGAGTGTTTTAAGCAAAATATCCACAAAGACATTCTAAGATATTTACATTACTTTAACCCTTGACTAATTATCCATCCTAAAGCTTCTAGGTTAGTAGCTAACCTCTAGATTAGGGTAAGATAGGTTAGGGACTAATCATGGTACTTAACAAGAATTAAATAATATTAAAAATCACATAATCTCAAATAAGTCTAGTAAATTACCAAAATACCCTTTTGGCAAAAATCACTAATTTGATGTTCTAAGCCTATGGCTAGGCTCACATGGTCATGGCAATTTCTAGGTTAAGAAAAACTAGGGTTTACACTAAGGTTTTGCTAGTAAGTCACAAAGTCATAAGTCATGACTTAGAAAATGGTTTTAATTACACTAATAATCACCAAAAATCCTATCATGCCTAAAACACCATTAATAAACAATAAAAATAATAAATTTTTCAAAAAAATCCTAATTTCAGAAAACAGGGTGTTACAAGTCTACCCTCCTAACAATAATTTCGTCCTCGAAATTTAGATGGTCGTACTCCTCTTAGGTCAAACCTCCAACAATCAGGGTCGAAGCTACTACCTAGCAACATACAAGGTCAACAAGCAAAATATGGGTAGTAGACCTATACTGGGTCATGACCAAAAATTGGTTGGCAGTTTTTAGGTCATATCCTTGATTTAAATCGAATCAAGGTAACTCCATGGGGTAAATCAGGATGGAGCCTCGGGTCAGGAAAATTGTACTAAGCAAATGAAGCACACGATGGTATGACTGAGTGGGACACTAAGGTCATGGGTGTAGAATGTCATGTCTAGGTCATGTACGTGAAATTAGTTTTGAGAAAACAACTAGTCTTGTGCTCCTAATTTAAAAGTCACGGTAATGTGTCTACGATGATCATAATTTAGAGTGGGAAAGGTCTATGGCCTAAATTAAACCAAAAATCGTGATGAAATAGTAGTATAAGGGACAGGTTAGGTGGGACAGTCCTGGTCATAGGTATAGACTGGGAAGAATAGGAAACAATAAATCACATGGCTAAAAGGGTTACCATTCTATGGTCAGAGCTACTCTATCAATTCTAAGTCAAGGCATGACACATACATTAATTCATTTAAGGGAAAATCATTAACAAAGAAGTTACTCAAGAATTATATTAATAGCTAAAACTACTCCTACTCCTACTCCTACTCCTAAGTAAGAGATGAAGAAACAAACAAACAATCGACAAAATCAAAAAGAACTACCAGGTCAAAACTGATCACTAATAAAGAACAGGTAGGAGCAGATGGAATTGGATTTTAAGATAGATATAATGAAGCAAGGTGGGAATGGAATTTAGAAGAACAGAACCTGCAAGCACATCGCCAACTGCCTGAGCATCCTCAACTGTCATGGCGTAGGCTCGTCCCTGCTGACCTCTTCCAGCCTGTTGCTGATACTTCATAAATCTCTGCTACTGTGGCTGCCTCTGCTGACCTACCGGAGCCTTGGCTCCTGCTCCTGGTGCTGCTTCCTGTGCTACTCTGCCTATATACTGGAAACACTCCCTCAGCTGGTGGTCCGCTGCCCCACATAGTAGGCACCAGCCTAGCCTCTTCCTGTACTCTCCCCATCCATGTCTCGGCTTCTTACAGTAGGGACAACTGGTAGTCTGCTGTCTCGGGGCCTGTTGTTGCTGCCTCGGCTGCTGATACTGCTGTGGCTGCCTCTGCTGATGCTGATAGTGAGGCCTCTTGGCCTGACCTCCACTGCTGTCGGCTCCCTGTGTATCACGGCCCCTCTTGAGCTTCAGCTCAAGATCATCCTCAGCTGCCATCGCTCCTGCCACAATCTCCTCAAAAGTGGTATTCCTGTCACTCTTGGTCAAGGACTTGACCTCCTTGACCAAGCCCTTCCTGAACCTCCTCGCCTTCGCTGTCTCGCTAAGGCCCTCTATAAATCTGCTCAACCGACAAAACTCACCGGAGTACTCCTCTACAGTCTGGTTCCCCTGAACCAGGTTCTCGAACTGGGTCTCCAAAGCACCGACTGCATGATCCGGGAAAAACTTCCCCTTGAAGAGCTCCTTGAAAGCTCTCCATGTCTGCCCTGGAGTGCCTACTCTCGGGTCCGTCTGATACCAGGTATGGGCAAGATCCCGCATCTGGCTGGCTGCTGCCTCTATCTGTAGTCCAGTTGGTATCTCCGCCAGTCAGAAAATCTCCTCAATGTGCTTAATCCAGTCATCAGCATAAAGAATTCCCTCTGTCCCCAAGAAGTCCCTGGGGTTCATCTTCTTGAACTCCTGAATGCCCGAAATCTTCTGCTATCGCGGCTGTCCCAATCCTCCCTGTGGCTGGACAGCCAACCTCTCCACCGTCGCTATAGCCAGCTGTTGGGCCTCATCTATGCCCCTGGTAAACTCCGCTGTCTGACGCTGCTGCTGGGCCTGCTGCGTCTCTAGGAAATGCTAGGAAGTATGAAAACATCTGTGCAGCATCCACTAATCCAGATGGCATCGACGGCTGGAACTGCTGCTGATGCTGCTAAAACTGTGGCTGAAGAAACTGTGGGGGAGGCATGTCTGGGTAGCTGGGATGGTCCCACGAATAAGTAGAGGTGCACCCCCAAATGTGGCAGAAGCTTCCACATGAGCTGGAGTAAGGGGAGCTGTGGCCCCCGGGTCCTGGTGAACTGGACGAGAGGTGGCAGACCTCTCAGTGGTGTCACCTGGACCGAGATGCTGTGATCGTGCCTCCACCATCCTGAAGACAGATCAACAAGGAAGTCAATAACGGTACAAGGATGATAGTATCAAGAAGGACAATATGAAATAGATTATACAGATTTGAACAAAAGTCAGTAGATTCAAATCTATGGAAATTTCCTAATTGTGATTGAGTATCCACTCTCTCTAAGCCTATTCCTCAAATCCTATCACAGGCTGTAGTGATACTCTAGTTCGAATACCACTACATAAATAGGACCTGCATGGGCCACCACTAAAAACGTGTCACGACCCGTACCCTAGAGTAAGGGCACGAGAAGTGGGTACGTCCAACCTACGCCGCAGTGTCGGCAGTAGAACGCTGTCCTAGGTCAATCATCTAATAATATAAAAGTACGTGTACAATTTATACTCTCTGAATGGAGGTGACATAACAGAATACAATCTCAATCACATCTAGGTAGAAAAATAAAAGATAGATAGATAGACAGATGGTAACTCAAGAGACAGTACTATAGATGAAATAAGTCCAAGTGTCTAGGATACATAACATCCAGAATGTCAACTCATAATACAATAAGTCGAAGAGTCTATATATCTCAACATCTCAAAATACAACTCAGATACGAGACAAAATAATAATACAAAAAAGACTGTCTAGCTAAACTAGCCTAGACTACTGGGGCAACATCCTCAGCTGCAGGTGGATCCTGCTGAGGGTCCACAACATAAGTATCATCTAGTCCTGCTCCATAATAGGTAGACACCAGGACCTCATCCTCATCCTCTGTAATATTTTCAACAGGTCCAGTCAGGACAGGAACGAGCACAATACATCTCATGCAGTATATAGTATGATAGGAATATAAAGCATGCAATAGAGTAAAATACAGGAACTGCTGAAGGAAGATACATGTAGTAAAAGAGATAGCTGTAAAGGAAATATCTACTGTATATAGAGAACTGTAAGTGGCTAGTGATGTAGAGTACAAGATAGGCATGTGAATGGCTAGAATTTATACATGATTACACTACAGAGTTTGCACATGATTACACTACTTTGGAATTATTTACATGTTCACTTCTACTCCCCCGTTTCCCCAATCAATACACAAGGATCCATTCATGTTACGTTAAGATTCGTGATAAGCCCATAATTGGGTGATACGTGAGTGATTCATGAAGATTCATGAAGGCTCGGTGATCATGAGAGTACATGAGTCACTAGCTGATACATGAAGATACATGATAATAGAAGCATGAGATACATGATGTAAGTGAAACACACGTGACAAAAGTATCTGATGCTCCCGAGGGGGATAACATCTCATGAAAAGATCCATATAGTACCAATCCGTGATAACAATCGTGTCAGCATCAAGTAAAGTAATCTAGAGCAATAATATAAATCCTGGCAAGTATGAAACGGTCAGAGAATGTACTCGCCTGATAACTGAATGTCTGAAGAGGATATACTGCCTGAGGAGAGATGTATGGCTCCTAATCAGAGCAACACAAGTCACAATGTATCCACAATGGTAAAAATAGAGTATACAATACATACTACATGATTCTAGGTCAATCTGGTCAAAAGTCAACTCTTGGTAAACTCAACAGTCAAACTAGGTCACAGGAAGTCATACTAGGTCACAGGGAATCAAACATAGTCAAATAAAGTCAAACAAGGTCAAACAAGTCAAGGTTAGTCAAATCTAGGTTAAAGTCAACTCTTGATCAATATTCTAATCAACTAGTCAAATACTAGTCAACATGATCAATCTGGGTCAAGTCTAGGTCAAACTTAGACCAACTAAGGTTTTGGTCAAACAAAGA
Organism: Iris pallida; assembly: GCA_029216955.1. NCBI lineage: Eukaryota > Viridiplantae > Streptophyta > Magnoliopsida > Asparagales > Iridaceae > Iris > Iris pallida. Next base: position 1,171,434 of record JANAVB010032819.1, on the reverse strand, counting down.
CTAGTCAACAAGGTAATTAGGTCAATCTTGACTATTGGTCAACTTCTAGTCAACCTCTAAGGCTAACACCAATCATGACACAACTCCTAAGTATACCACTTAACCCCATACATATCTTAATCTACATAGGGCTATCCATATAACCCATGTGGTCAAACCTAATCAACTAGTTAGGGTTTTAGTCAAACTAGTTAAACTAGTCATTTTAGGTCAATCCTAGTCAATTCTAGGTTAACTAGGTCAATTTGACCTAAGGTTGACTTTGGTCAACTCTCAACTTGTTAGGGTTTCGGTCATTAGGTCAATTAGGGTTAGCCCCGAATACCATAGGCTAGTAACTTAGGCCATAGGCTAGATAACTTAGGTATCTATCTCTATACAATATACATATATATACACCACAACACATATATATATATATTTATATATATATATATATATTTATATATATTAATATATATATTTTACACACCACACATATATATATATATATATATATATTATATATAATATATAGATATATATATATATATATTATATATATATAATATATATATATATATATATATAATATATATAGATTATATTATATTATATAGATATATATATATATATATATATATATATATATATATTTTTTTATAATATATATATATATATATATCTATATATATATATATTTTTTACACACACATATATATATATATATATATCTATATATATTATAATATATATATAAAAATATATATATATATATATATATATATATATAGTATATATATATATTATATATATATATATAATATATATATATATCTCAGTTATATATATATATATATATATATTATATATATATATATATTATATATATATATATATATATATATATATATATACCTGAGATATATATATATATATATATATATATATATATATATATATATATATATATATATATATACACATACAAACATAACCACATAGGCCTATAGCCTATGTAATTCCCATATACCCTAGGTATCTATATATAGACACAATATATATAATTCTAATACAATTATATATATATATATATATATATATATATATATATATATATATATATATATATATATATATATATATATATATATATATATATATATAGAGAGAGAGAGAGAGAGAGGAGAGAGAGAGAGAGAGAGAAGACAGTGAGAGAGAAAGTGTAATGGAGTGAGAGAGAGAGTGAAAGAGAGAGAGAGGGATAGAGAACTGGACAGGAAGGGGGGGTGTTCCAGAATTCTGGAAACAGAATTCTGTCCCCACAACACACACAAAAGCACATACATACCTACATATATACATACATGTATATACACATGTATATACATGTATACACCCTAAAATCTCACCTACACACACACATACATATATACTACGTATTCATAAACTAAAAACATACAAATACATGTATAAAATATAACAAAAATCATTTTGAAACTCATTTTTGAAAACTGGGAAATATCCCAAAATCTGGAATATGTGCACTGTGTACTCGAAACATGGGTAAACCCATTTTCATGTCCAAAACCCAACTAAGGTTCGAACCCATGGGTTGGTAAGTGATGCCCCAAGTGTCCTCTAGTGTCTAGGGGGCCTGATACGACACCACGACATGATTTGATGTGTCCAAACTCTCAAAACCCAAATCGGGTAAAATCTGATACGCACACACGTATACAGCGTCGTGCACGCGTTCCTCACGCTCGTGGACACACCATGAGACACGACACGTCTCGTGGTCATGCACACAGGTCGCCTAGGTCTAGGGCTAGCTATTAGGTAGCCTGTACAGTGTCCACGTGTCCTCACGTGTCGACACGAGACCCGTATCAGTCGAGTTTTCTCGACTGATACACACTGTTTCAGACAGTGTCGTGCGTGTGTTCTAGTGTCTCGTGGACACGACACACGCCACGTGGGGTCACGTGGTCATGTCCACGTGTAGCCCACGTGTTGGGCTACACACTCGTGTCACCACGAGGTGTCCACGTGGTGTCTAGACACGACACGAATACCGTGTCCAAGTGGGAAAACTGGGTCTGTGTGCGCGTGCACTGTCAGTGCGTGTCCAATGCGTGGGTGATTGCGTGTCCGATACAAAACGAGACACTGTGAAACTTTGGGGGCATGTTCGCAGACATTGCCCCCGTGTCCATGTCAAATTGTACGTGTCCTAGTGCTCTGTACAGTGAGCACGAAGAGCGTGGTAGCAGGGTACTGTGTGTGTGTACCGTACAGTAAGTTCGTGTCCGTTTTGGACACGGACACAACATGGAAACGTGCTCAGTCATGGTGTTTCATGATCAGCATGCCAAGGGCTACCAAAATATATAATTTATTTTGGAAAACAACAACTTTTATTCCTAAGTGGCATTTTATCAAACACAGTTATTTAAACACAGATACGTGTCCGATACGGACACCAAACCAACTCTAACTTCACCAAACTTGACCAACAGTTAGGGTAGACCTATATGCATGCATTTATGAAGAAAAATCAGAATATTAACTAGGTTTGAGGACATTTACCTATGAGTGCAAAATCAATGAAAAAGCCTAGAATAGGGGGGGTGTCCACTTCTCTTGGTGATGCCGAAAGCTCCACAAATCCTTGATAGCAGGCCCTAACTAGTATCCTCTAGTGTAAGGGAGTCCAATACAAGAAACTAGAGGTGATTTGGCTCAAGAATGATCAAGTTATGGTCTTGTGAAGGAAATGGAATTTCTAGGTTTAAAATTCATGTAAAATAATCATGAATTAATGTGATGGGGTTATATAGAATGGTGTGGCTGCTAGGGGGGTCCTTGGCCGACCATGGCAAGGGGGGGTATCTTTGGCTTTCCTTCATGGAGAAGGCATAGACTTTGGTGCCATGGGTTGATATTTTGAGTGTTTTAAGCAAAATATCCATAAAGGCATTCTAAGATATTTACATTACTTTAACCCTTGACTAATTATCCATCCTAAAGCTTCTAGGTTAGTAGCTAACCTCTAGATTAGGGTAAGATAGGTTATGGACTAATCATGGTACTTAACAAGAATTAAATAATATTAAAAATCACATAATCTCAAATAAGTCTAGTAAATTACCAAAATACCCTTTTGGCAAAAATCACTAATTTGATGTTCTAAGCCTATGGCTAGGCTCACATGGTCATGACAACTTCTAGGTTAAGGAAACTAGGGTTTACACTAAGGTTTTGCTAGTAAGTCACAAAGTCATAAGTCATGACTTAGAAAATGGTTTTAATTACACTAATAATCACCAAAAATCCTATCATGCCTAAAACACCATTAATAAACAATAAAAATAATAAATTTTTCAAAAAAACTCCAATTTCAGAAAACAGGGTGTTACAATAGGGCTATATGGGGACCGAACTCGGACAGAGTACCATCACCTAACGTTAAAAAAATCAAATGTTGATACCCTGTTATGGAAGAATGAGTCAAATACGTATCTGTTCAAAACTGGGTCACAGGGGACCGAGTTCGGCTAGAGTTCAGCCAGGGGCAGAACTCGGTCCGAGTTAGGTCAGAATAGGCCAGAAAGTTACTGGATTTTGACAGTTTTGGTTTCTAGATTTTGGCTTTTGGTTTCTGGATTCTGGCTTTCGATTTTGGGTTAATATAAATGGACTATGACTTGGAAATGGGTTTTGATATTTCTTATTCTCAGTGCGACTCGATATACTGAGTCCTAGACACGATAAAGATAAATTAATATATATAACAAGGAATTAAAAACTTTAGCACCAGTTGACAGTGAGCTGTAGTAGAGATGTCTTCAGTTTGTGTTGTATTGAGTCATATCTGAAAATGGTTTAGTCGAGTACCAAAATCAAATTGTCCGTGATCAATAACAATATGGGCCAACAAGTGGCAGAGAACAAAACAGAGCACAGCTTTTTCAGTCGTAACTATACGCCTAGCTTGTGTCAACTTAAATAAGGTCTACCGGGTCAGGTTATGTATCAAGGAGACTGAAACAAAATGGTGTAAAGGCGGGGAGAGGGGAAGAAATAATATGGGTAAGTTAAGTAAAACATGTAAAACTATCATGAACAGGTAAATTATGTATACGAAAACATAGGCAATTTTAGTTTGGTATGAAGAATTGGATTAATGATCTCCATAGTATAAACAACTAAGCCCGGAACATGATGAGAGGATAACATAATTACTTAAAAATACGTAGATTCCGTATCAAATTAATCTATGATTTATAGTCATAGGATGCATTCTCTCAAGGGGAAACTTGACTCCCAATGGTTTCTTATACCTCTATTCGAATGGTTTATAAATCTTAGTATCACCCTTTTTAGAGTTACTTAAACTTGTTATATAGAATTGTCCGAGGCAACCCATCCATGATCCGCTCAAAAGATGAACAAGAACATATTAGAATATATTCAAAAAAGATCAAAGATCTATGAATGCACAATGAAAAGTATCATTCTTAAGTCATATGTTACGAGATGTGTAGTCCTTGAAATTTGAAGCATTGTTATTCATAAAGTTTTTAGTGTCATCTTGTTTTTGTCAATTCCTTATAGAAGATGTGACGCATGATACAATAACCAATAGAACAACCAACGTAGCAAGATGATGAGGCAAAAGCTACAATCAGTGGCAATTTTTTTGTTTTAAAGGGGTATCAATAGAGGGTGTGAAGCCAGCATGGGATGTCTTTTTTCAAATTTTTTTCGTTATAACTAGTGTATGAATAACAAAACAAATCATGTAGAAAATAAAAAAAATCATCATGGCCTTACAATAAGTAAATCTCGCTACCACCACCATAATCACCTAATGTAGCCCTGAAATACTTGAGTGCACTAAATTTTTGGGGTTATTTCATAATTTAACAAATACAACAGTTCTACAGCCATGAAATATAGATATTATGAAATCCAACAAACCTAAATTCTAAAATCAATCAAAGTAGTAATTTATTTCACCAAAATGAACAAAATGGTAAAAGAAAATGATACTAGTTTATGTTTCACTAAAATTCGGGTCAGACGAAGGGGGGAAGGCAACGACGCACGTGGCATATCGCGAGGTGTTGGAAAAGGGAGACCAAGTCAGGGCTCCGCAGGAAAGGAGAGGGCACAAGGGGATCCGTGCAAGGGGAACCGGGAGCACAATTGGGGTCAATGGGGTGGTGCAGAGGGCTCAGATTATAAACTAAGAGTGATTCCGGGGTCACGAAAGCGGAATGACCAATGATTAGATTAGTATAGAACTTAAGTTTTTTCCTAGGTGACGAACATACGACATCAAGTCCTCGTCTTAAAGTCCATGACGGAAATGATTATCGCCAATCCATCGCTTAGTTTATGCAGCAAAATAGCGATGAACGGGCGGCTATCTGGGATGGGTATGTATCTCGTGTTAGATTCGACGCGTGGTGGTCTCTCATATGTTGCTTGTATGTCGTTGATCAGCGGCGCACTGAATCCATCGTGCGTCAATGATATAAATTTTTGGTAACCATACCCCAAACAAAACTATTTTCCTATCTTTAAGAATAGTTCACGAACGAGCCCGAGCACTTCGTAGAAATTGGAGGATCCTCTTTGAATCTCCGTAGGAGAAATGCCATGATGTAATTCCTTTAGCATCCCTTAAATATGCTAAAAAATCCTAATTTAGGTTTCAAAAGAATCTTAAAGTAGCCCAAAAAATCATACCATCAAACACCAATCCAGCAATTCAAAGAAACCGCTAAAAAACACCAAAACAACTAGATACATGGTCGACTGAAATTTGTCACGACCCAATTCCAATATAATGGGTCCAGTCGAATCATGTTTAGCCTGCACCGTTGTGAGACGGCGGCAGTAAGCTGTATCGAGCGGTAGAACACAAGCAGATAATATCTAAAGCGGAAAAGAAATAACATTTTATTGAATCTGAAATATAACTAAGAGTCTGAATGAAAATAACACAAAACAAAGTAGACATCCATTATGTTACTACAACAGTTCTTATTACAATTGGAAAGAAAATAGACTAAACTGATAGCCCAGCTAATAATCTGGGGCTCCCGGGTCAGGTTCAGCTACCTCGTTAGGACTCGGACCAGGTCCATGGAAAGAACTAAAAGCAAGATCTTCGTTGTCGCAATCACCTAAAAATGTTGGTCTCCAGTCAGGAGTGAGCAAGAACATATTTCTACATCTAACATTCTAAGATAATAATAAATGAATGCAAGACAGTTTAAAAAGCATATATCTTTTTGCTAAATAATAATAAAAGACAGCATGCAGTATTCCAGAAGCTACAATGATGCAATCTACAATAGTGCTTTTGAGTATATAACAGAATCTGTGACCGGCTGGATATAGACAATATGTATACTAGCATTCTGGCCAAAACGATACTATACGGTACGGCTCAACCCCCTGTGCGATAAGGGTTAGCACAAGAGAGGCAATCGGTAAATAATAGCTTTGGTCACAGATGTTATACTACTCCCCCAATCAATCCCCGAGTCAATGAGTCAATGAGTCAATGAGACAATCAATCAATCCATCCATCAATGTGGAGTCCGAGAGGGATCTACCGTGAATTAGTGTCACTACAATACATGATTCTACTAATGCAGTATATTTAATTATTAAATAAAATACAGATATGAAAGATATAAAACTTGTCTTGGTTGTATCATCGGTGTGGTAAGCAACGGCTAAAAAGGTGTCGGTTAGGGTTCAGGGATCCAAACCAACATTAACATAAATCTGTCCTTAGAACTTATTCCAAGATTGGCTAATAAAGCCACTAACGTAAATCTACGTTAATTATAAACATTCGCCAATTTTATTTGAGAAAATAATAATTTAAATATGTAATATTTTGGTAAAACTATTTTATTAGTATTTTGTATAAAGGGCAAAAAATAATAAATTTTGGAATATTATCACAAATAATAGAAGTTTTTATCGAACATTATTTTAATAAAAAATATTACGTAAACTTGGAATATTTGAAATCTAATTAATAATTTTCTAAGTAAACATTTACGAAATGTTTTACTAATACTTTTTCTTTTGTAAAGAATAATCATTTTTAATAATAAATATACGTAAAACCTTATTTTAGTAAAATTATGATTTTATTAGAAAATACGTTATCATTTCTAGTTTTCATTTCCATAAACTTATTAACAGAAATAACGGTTAAAATACAGAAAATAACCTAAAACATAAATATATATTTTTTGCCTTTAAATATCATTTCCTATATAAGAATATGTTTTTGCTATATAATTAATTATTTTGAAACTAAATTTATCAATTAATAATAGAAGTGAAACTATGGCAAAAAGTGACATAATAATTGAAATACCTTAATACGACATTATTCTTAATTAATGTAGTCGATAATTTTAAATCATTAATCTAATAATTAATGCTAGTCATCTAATTAAATGCTAACAATTATTACCGAATCTAAATAGGAAACTTACTAAACTAGCTATTCCGTAACAGGAATGGTTCTGTAAATTTAACAGAAGGTTGCGGGGTTACCGAAGGCTATTACGGAGAATCGAGGGGATGCCTCGGACTCGGAATGCACACGTGCACGGGCATAGACACGGACGGCACGGGAACGCACACGTGGACACGTGGAACGCACAGAAAAGCCCTGACACGTGCGGGAGGGGGACGCGGAACGCGCGTACGGTATTTCAAAGATAAGGGTCGGGCTACAATCAAAATCACTTAGCCTTGATCAAAAATGGAATTTTAAATCATCAGGCACGATCGAATTCTAGGCACGATCACTAGGTGCAATGATAAAATGTAGGCACGATCAAAATTATCTAGATATGATCTGAAATAGAGTTGGAATATTGTTGTGATCAAAAATATTTTAGGCACGAGTAAAATCTAGGTACGATTGAAATATAATCAAATGATCATATTATAGAAAAAATCAAATGTGCTCTCACGAAACAGAAAAGGCAAGAAAGAAACGAATTCCAACGATTTATTGAGAAGACATAAAATAATAGAATCTTCTGAAATGAGGTAATAAAAGTTCAAATCAAATTGGAATGGGGTATAAGGGTTTGTGACTAAAAAAAGAAAAAAAATTCAACAAGTCGTATGATAGTAGGATAGCGATGGTGATTAGAATAATATTGCTATAATAGGAATGTAATTGGATAAGATATTTCCATCGAGGAATAAGTGATGATCAAGGGAAGAAAAAATATCGTATCACTATTTTAACGGTCAGAAGATAGGATCTGCAAGAAAAATGACTTACAAGATAACCATCTTATTAATACCCATCTAAAAACCAATCTCTAACTCGCTAAACTAGCTGAACTTCCAGTATTTACAGAAAACTACGGCAGCTGCCAAAAACTAAATCTATTTAGAATCAAAAGTCATATAATCAAATTTCCATTCGTCGTTGTATGTGACTCGTATGCCAAATGTATGTCAAATTTTAAGTATTTCTCTCGATCAAATTATTTTACAGACATCAATTTCTAATTGTCAGCCATTCTTCTAAAACTGACTACATCAAAGTCACAATCCTCACTTGTCATAGTAAATCCTTAAAAAATTAAAGTTGTTACATGATCTATATTCGAGAATTTTCAATTCTTGAAATCGATTGACCAAATTATAATCACTAATCAAACTTTAATCTTTAACCATGCACCTAACAATCGTTCTCATCCAAACACATTAGCAAAAATATCACAAAATCTCAATCATTCTTACCATAACTAGTATGAGTATCCAATGTTTAATAGAAATTGCAAACCCAATTGCTCATTTTCAAAGTTACATGCCAATGGTCTTATCTCAATTTGTTACTGTTTATTCCTTCTCGAGAACCTATCATTCCATTGCTTGTGATATTCCTTCCATTGTTATATTCGTCCCTTCTGGGTATAGTAGTCATCTATAACAAAAGTTGATCCTAGTCAAGTGTTCCTTTACTTGATCATCATATTCTCATGTTTATATATTATCCAAATTCACTTCCTCCATGGGAGAATCTTACCAAATCCTAGATTTTTCTCGCTAATTCTAACTACGTCTTCCTCTATCTTACATAACTCTTCTTTTAATCATAAAATTCAAAATCGTCAAATACCTTCATTTGTTTGAATGAGGTTCAGGCACTAGTGAGCACTACCAATGGTTCTAACCCAAATAAGTCACAAACTAAGATGTACTACTCTCTCAAGACTAGCTTACTCAAGTTATTCTTCTACCTTTTCTACCCTTAGCTAACTAATCTAATTAGGAGAAATCGAACCTCTAAGGATGCTCTTACCATAATAATATAATAAGGTTGCAAGGTAACTATCTAGGTTTTTCCCGCATAAAACTATCAACTAACTATATATGTATAGCTATAAAATATATAACTATCCACAAAATATATGCAACAAATTAAAACTGGACCTTGAAAGCAATTTAGCCAATATAGATTGATATGGTCCTAATAAGTTCTAGGAAAATCAAGTAAAATTTCACAGGAAATCTATTCTTTTTGGCTGTGATAAGAGATTTCTGAAAATGGAGACAACCGCTAGAAATGCAAATCCTCGAATCGGGTAAAAGTCAGAATAATTTGATGGTGCTAAAAAAAGACAACCATGGTATGGATATAGTCTTAATAAAATTCGAGAACCAAATATATCCGAAGTTACTTTGCCTCAAATCCATGCCTCGCCAAAGTGCACCTAACTGTAGTAAATTTTGTCTCCATAACTTGAATAATGATAGGTTACTGAGTAGTCTATCAACTTTATCTATTTCCTGGGTGAACAACATAGAAGACAAATATGATGCATTTAGGACATAGTCTCAATAATATTCGAAAACCTATGAACACCTGAAATTACTTCAACTTCGAGTCTATGCCTCGCCAGTGCGCAATTGGCTGCAGTAAACTCGCAGTTTCATGGCTACAACACATATGTGCGAAGCCATATTAGGTTACTGGATATTTTCTCATCTTTGTCCATGGGAATTTCAAAGGAATAGCTCAACAATTCAAAAAATTTCCAATAACCAGAGGAAATTCAATAATACAATGGAATCAATTCTCTGACCGTTCCTGCTTCATGATACTCAAGTATTGAGTTTAGAAGCTTTCTAGGCCTTGAATTGATCAAGAAGTTGCATAGAGAGAGTAAGGTTTCAAATTGAGTGAAGGAAGTCAACAAATGAAAATATTCTCGGTCCTTGAAATAACTTAGAAAATATCAATCAATATTGGAATTATTTTGGAAAATAATTCCTTTGGAAGATTCGTGAACCAGCTAAGTTGAACCAATTCTTTTGGTAACACTTAACCTTTGGGCTTTATGGTTCCAGAAGAATTCGGTTCGGGATTGGTTCCGAGAAAGTCAATTGAAAATAAGGTCAAGACAAATGGTTGGATACATTAGTCGTAGAAATACTTTGAGTAGCTAAGAGTTTATTAGGTTTGCTAAAGGAGAATTTGAAACTCTAAATAGTAAATGGATTTAGATTCTAAACAAAGATAGAGAAGTAAGATTGATCAAACTAATAGAGAAAATGAAAATAGATTTGCTAAAGAAGGAGATTGAAAAATCTAATATTAATCCATAAATAGCGAAAGAGTATAGATCCTAAGGGATGCTAGAATCTGATAAAGATATGGAGAAAAATAACCCCCAAAAGCCATGAGACACTAAAAGAAACATAAATCTAGAAAATAATATTGGTAGTAAAATATACCATCATACAATCGGCCTATACTGGGTAAGATTTAGGTACAAACATAAGCAAGGTAACCTACGAAACTATAGGCAAGCAAAAATAGATATTATATAAATAGATAAATTAGGTCCTATGTTGTGACAGGGTAAAAATAATCTAAGTGTTCTAAGTGTTTCTAGAGTCTATTATCCCAAAGTCATACTTAGACCTAAGTTAGATTGCAGAACTACATGCTGGTCTAGACTAGGTTGACTAGACCACTTTGCAGAACTGGACCTGCATGGGCCACCACTAAAAATATGTCACGACCCGATCCCAATATAATGGATCCAGTCGGATCATGCCCAGCCTGCACCGTTGTGAGACGGCGACAGTAAGTTGTATCAAACGGTAGAACATAAGCAGATAATATCTAAAGCGGGAAAGAAATAACATTTTATTGAATCTAAAATGTAACTAAGAGTCTGAATGAAAATAACACAAAACAAAGTAGACAACCATTCTGTTACTACAACGTTTCTTATTACAACTAGAAAGGAAATAAACTAAATCGATGTCACAGCTAATAATCTGGGGCTCCCGGGTCAGGTTTAGCTACCTCCTCAAGACTCGGACCAGGTCCGTAGGAAGAACTAAAAGCAAGATCTTCGTCGTCGCTGTCACCTAAAAATGTTGGTCTCCAGTCAGGAGGGAGCAAGAACATATTTTCACATCTAACATTCTAAGATAATAATAAATGAATGCAAGACAGTTTAAAAAGTATATATATTTTTGCTAAATAATAATAAAAGACAGCAGACAATATTCCAGAAGCTACAATGATGTAATCTACAATAGTGCTTTTGAGTATATAACAGAATCTGTGACTGGCTGGATAGAGATAATATGTATACTAGCATTCTGGCCAAACGATAGTATATGGTACGGCTCAACCCCCTGTACGGTAGGGGTTAGCGCGAGAGAGGCAATCGGTAAACAATGTCTTTCGTCACAGATGTTATACTACTCCCCCAATCAATTCTCGAGTCAATGAGCGAATGAGGCAATCAATCAATCCATCCATCGATGTAGAATTCGAGAGGGATCTACTGTGAATTAGTATCACTATAATACATGATTCTACTGATGCAGTACATTTAATTATTAAATAAAATGCAGACATGAAAGATATGAAACTTGCCTTGGTTGTATCCTCGTTGTGGAAAGCGACGGCTAAACCAGTGTCGACTAGGGTTCAGGGATCCGAATCTACATTAACATAAATCTTTCCATGGAACTTATTCCAAGATTGGCTAGTAAAGCCACTAACATAAATCTACAAAAATTATAAACATTCGCTGTTTCTATTGGAGAAAATAATAATTTAAATATGTAATATTTTGGTAAAACTATTTTATTAGTATTTTGTAAATAGGGCAAAAAATAAAATATTTTGGAATATTATCACAAATAATAGCAGTTTTTATCGAACATTATTTTAATAGAAAATATTGCATGAACTCGAAATATTTGAAATCTAATTTAATAATTTTCTAAATAAATATTGATGAAATATTTTACTGATATTTTTTTCTAAAGAATAATCATTTTAATAATAAATATACGTAAAACCTTGTTTTAGTAAAATTACGATTTTATTAGAAAATACGTTATTATTTCTAGTTTTCATTTCCATAAATTTATTAACAGAAATAACGGTTAAAATACATAAAATAACCTAAAACATAAATATATATAGTTTTTGCCTTTAAATATCATTTACTATAGAAGAATATGTTTTTTTCTATATAATTAATTATTTTGAAACTAAATTTATCAATTAATAATAGAAGTGAAACTATGGCAAAAGTGACATAATAATTGAAATAACTTAATACGACACTATTCTTAATTAATGTAGTCGATAATTCTAAATCATTAATCTAATAATTAACTCTAATCATCTAATTAAATGCTAACAATTATTACCGAATCTAAATAGGAAACTTACTAAACTAGCTAATCCGTAACAGGAATGGTTCTATGAATTTAACAGAAGGTTGCGGGGTTACCGAAGGTTGTTACGGAGCATCGAAGGGATGCCTCGGACTCGGAACGCACACGAGCACGGGCACAGATACGGACACGTGCACGCGGACGGCACGGGAACGCACACGTGGACACGCGAAATGCACAGAAATGCGCTGACACGCGCGGGAGGGGGACGCTGAACGCACGCACGGGCATGCATGGACCGCGCACGAGGCGCTATCGAGGAGGCACGCGGACAGGGGCGCCTGAGGGGCTAGCAGCCACGGGGATGCGGCGGTCGCGAGGGTTCGACGGACGCTGGAAAGGGTTAGCCGCGGGTCAGTCGGAGGGCGTGGGGGCGGTCGAAAGGGTGCCGGATAGGGGCTGGCCGCATAGGGGTCGGCGCACGGGGGTGCACACCGGTCGTGGGTCATTGATCGGAAAGATCCACCGCGTAGGGGAACTGTCGAAAGGGTAGCGTCGACGGTTGCTGCGGGGAAGAACGTCGCGGAGGGACACGCGGAACAGAGTCAGTGCCGACCGTTGTTGCGGGTTTGGCTGCGGAGATGCCGAGCACGGGGGGTCGATGTCGGGGTCGCTGGCTAGGCGGATGAAAGGGGCTGTATGCTGGTGTTGGAGAGGGGGAAAGGAGAGTGAGGAAGTGATAATGAGTTTATGAGTTTAGGAAGAAAATAATGGGGTGTTGGTGGTGGTAGTTAATATTAAGTGTGTGGTAGGGAGAGATGTAGGGAGAGTTGAGAACGTGGAAAGGAGAAAATGGAAAAGAGGGAATGGATCATGTGGGTTGTGCGGTTGAGAGTGGAGGGGTTTTGATTCTTTTCTACTTTTTTAACAGGGTTTTACAAAATTCCTTCAGAATTTTAGAACCTCGTACTGTTGCTACTCAAGGTCAATCTGCCATAATCTTGCTCGAGATCAATTTGCCTTCTTCACGCCACGACATTCACAATGCTCCAGTCCTTCTCTGCAGTCTCACATCGACTGAAAATTCCAGCAAAAACATACAAAACTTAAATATAGCTCTATGATAAAAAAACAAAATCATGTGTGCAGCTAAAAATATTTGTACAAGATAAGATAGAAATATATCTCGACCCACACCCACTGTGAGGGTACGAGTACGTAACAATGCCCAGCCTACTCCGCAGTATCGGCGGTAGAACGCTGTTCTAGGTCACTATCTAACCATCAACTCATGCAGTATATAATGTACTCATCATGATCAACTCCGAACGGAGGACAAGTATAAGATATTGTAACTCAATCACAGTCTAAGCACGATAAGATAACACAGAAGAGATAACTAAGAAATAGAAAGACAACTACTACTGAATTAATAACAACATCTCAACAATCTGAAGTACAACACAAGTCTCAAATCAATACAATAAGTCAAAAATAAGAACTAATGCAAGTCTAAAACCGTATCCGATCACTGCTAAGTGTCGGGACCAAAGGTGGCTAATCCCTCGTTCGGTCCATAATGAGTAGGGCAAGTGTCCTCAGGGTAATCATCTGTAAAATTTCAACAGGTCCAGTCAGGATAGGAACGAGCACATCTCATCTAGAAAACCCAAGTAAATGACAGATAACTATAAAGCAGTTATAGACAGTTATATTGATGAACATGACAGTTTATATTCAGGTGATGATATAAAGAGGGAGATAAAGTAGAGAAAAGTAAGGTAACTAAACAAGAGAAGAATCATGGCAATAAAGACTGTAAAATAGAAACTAGCCGAACTAGAGTAACATGGTATAAGTCCAGACAGTAAAAGTAGACACGTGTAACTCCAATTTAAGTCTAGTACAAGATGAATCTAATACAAGATGAATCTAGTACGAGACGATTTCAGTCATAGTGATCAATAATTCCAGGGTAAGTCCAGTCTATACTTTAACAGTGTGTTTTAAAATACCGAGATTGACATGTAAACGGCTATAGGTAATTCGGTACATCACACACCTGGCCGGGTGTGAGATGGCTATCATTCCAGTTTGATTCCAGCATGAAGGTGATTCCAGAATTGGGGTATGTCTACATGTCTTACTCTAGTATTTCCCCTCCCAGCAAGTGAATCTAGAAATCCGACACAAGATTCAAGATGAGTCCAGCCAGAACATGATGATACCAGTAAATGATTCCAAAATGATTCCAGTAATAGAGGCCAGACAATAAATGTGTGTCGCATTCATGAATGCAAAATATCCATACGTGTTGTAACAGATAATCGCATACAACTAACTAGAACTGAAGTACAATAATTGATAAATAAATGAGAGAACTATCAGAGAATGTACTCGCCTGCTACTCTGAAAAAAGTAGTATAATATCAGATGTCTGCAACAGAGTCATAATATCCTAAACAGAGGAATATAGGTTATGACATGTCCAGAATGACAAATAAGAACATACAATGCAATCTACATGATTTCTAGGCTAATCTAGGTCAAAGTCAACTATTGGTCAACCATGGTCAATACTCTAGTCAAACTAGGTCTAGGCCAGTCAACTCAAGTCTAAACAACCACCTATAGGTCACTCTAACACTAGGCTATATACCAAATAGATACAATATATAAATATATTCATACAAGAATGCATAGGCACTTTTATACATTCCTACACATTGCATTCATTCATTTATTCCTTGCATTTGATTACATATATTGTCAACATTGCATATATCATGGCATACCTACACTTATTCATTCATGAATTATCTCATTACCCATTACTCTAGCTAATAGGTAACCCTCTATTTATATATATAATTATGTATACCCCTTTCTAACATAATCCATTAACTGCCACATGACCCATAATATGTATACATACATTCAATGCCTACATTACAATATATATATATATATATATATATATATATATATATATATATATATATATATATATATTGTAATGTAGGCATTGAATGTATGTATACATATTATGGGTCATATATATATTAGAGAGGTAGAGAGGGCTACATGAGTGTATTAACATGGCAAGGGGTGCATACATGTAGCAGTCATGTGAAGGGGGTGTTTGTGTATATCAGTTAGTGTGTGATAGTGTCAATTGAAAGGGGTGAACTGGTCTCAGGTTTCAACAGCAAGTAGGGGTAAAACAAAGCAAAAGAGGAAAATGCAATATAGGGCATGCAAGGCAATTGGGTGTGTGTGAGTGTGTATAGGAGAACACCATGTTCTTAGGTTTATCAATGTGAACAATCAAGTGAAATGATATTTGTTTCTTTGGTTCTCAGGTTTCAGGGCATGTGTGATGTGAACAACACATAGCTCGACAGAAACCCATGTAGGCAGGTACTCTAATATGTAGGACATGATATTACATGGTGCAGCAGTGTGGCAATGCATCAGAGCCAAGAGAGCAGTGTGTACAGAGCAATATGAAGGGGGGTGTACAGGGAAGCATCAATGCAAGCAGTGATGTTCAGGACAGAACATGAGGTCCAAGGGTCTAACAAGATAATATACAACAAAATACACATAGGTTAGGGAAACATGTGGATAGGTTATTTGGAAATCAGTAAAGGAATGTGTGTGGTATGAGTGTGAGTGAACATTGATATCAATTATCAGGAAACAGGAAAAATAGTGCAGCATCTCAGTTAACAGTGCAAGTTCTCGGGATACAGTAGATAGGTGTGCTTAGCTCATGTGAATTTGAGTGATGTGTATATCAGGTACAACGGGACAGCAATATGCATCTCAGGATTTAATACAACAATCCATGTGTGTGTATGGAAACAATCAGTGTGCACATATGTATTATGGTGAGGAGCAATGTAACCCCAACAATCTGAATTCCCAAGTTCAACTCAGATTTTTGTGTGAAAATCAGTGTCCTCTGTGTGTGGGTGTCATTGTGATGAACTCAGTTCTCAGATTAGTCATTGTGTGAATAATCAAGTGAAAAGAACATTTAGTTCTCAGGAAATATGGCAAAATGACAGTTCAACCAACAACCCTATCAGTTAGCAACCCAAAACCAATTTCGAAAACCCATTGCTCAACACAAATCACAAACTAACATGACCCCTATTTATTACACATGTAGGTGAACTTAACAAATCATTCAGCAACATTAATTAGTTAAAAAAAATGCAAATTAACCCAGAAAATTCATCACATGTTTGTGTATCAGTCGGGTATCAGAATATTGGAGGATTCCATGATTCGAATTCAAATTAACAACAAAATTGCAATTCAGAGGGTTGGTAAACCTAGATGCACATGTGCACGTGTCCTTTGAGACATTTTGTGTCCAACAAACATGACACAAAAGTGTCCACAATAATTCAAACACCTAAGGTGCACCCAGTGTATCACAGCGTCGTGCACGAGTGCACAAGCATGTAGGACACGACACTTTGTGTCACATGCACACGCCCACGTATTCGCCTAGGATAGGTCTACACACTGGG
Source organism: Iris pallida (assembly GCA_029216955.1). Classification (NCBI taxonomy): domain Eukaryota; kingdom Viridiplantae; phylum Streptophyta; class Magnoliopsida; order Asparagales; family Iridaceae; genus Iris; species Iris pallida. The sequence goes on along the minus strand of JANAVB010032819.1, from coordinate 1,154,185 downwards.
CAGCTTGACACGTGTCCACGACATGTCCCCTGCGGACACGAGCGCGTGTTTGCACGTGTCTGTGTGTGTGTCTGCTGTCAGTGCACGACAGCACGAATTACGTGTGTGTCGAATTGCTCCTAAACCAGTCAATAAGATCTTATAAAATTTTATAGGCCTCGTGTCAGTCACCCAAGGAGTGTCCACGCCAAAATTTGTGTCACAAAGTGTCCTGTACAAGGAGTTCTAGGGCCCGATAGGCAGGGCACTGAACCGGTCTCGCACAGCGTGTCCAACCTCAAAAACCTGACATAAAACAACACGAAATACAATCAAGTCTTCCCAAAAATTACTACATACACCTAGATCTAGAGATCTATGTAATTATATTTACAAAACACGAAAATAAAATCCTAAGAGGTATTTTAACAAATACCTATCTATCTACTATGATACGTGTCCGATACGGACACCAAATGGACACAAATTTAGCCCAAAATTCAGGGACAACTAGGTGACTCCTAGATCTAGCCCTAATACAGAAGACTAGAGTCAAAAAGGACTTGAAATGAATTTATTAGGATTTTAGGACAATGGGGATTTACCTTTCCTTCAAAAATCTATGTCAAACACAAAAGAGGCAAGAACAACTTAAGAGAATACTTATAGGCAAGGGAAAATCCTAAGTGTGGCTGGTCATGGGTGGGTTGGTTGGGTTTTGGGCTTAAGTTATGGGCCTATGGCTCAATTACAAGTCATGAAATTAATTCTAAGTCATAGGTCATGCACCAAATCACTAGTCTTCCTATTCAAACCTTAATTTCTAAATGACTAACCTAGATTGACTTAAATTAGATTAGGGTCTCACCATGCTAACCTAGTCACCATGGTTAGGGTCAAAACCTAGGTTAGTCTACAAAGTCTCAACTTAGTCAAAGTCAAAATCACAATCACCAATTAAATAAATTAAATAAATTTCAAAAAAATCACAAATGACCAAAATACCCTCAATCTAAAATGTGGTAGTGACAAATCTATCCTCCTTAAAAGAATTTTGTCCTCGAAATTAAAAGACGAAACTAAACTGATGAGAAGGATAGATAATCATACCTCAAGGTCCAAAAAGATAAGGGTATCGCTCGCGCATCTCATCCTCCCGCTTCCAGATAGACTCTCTTGGAGAATGATGCCTCCATGCGACGCAAACCAAGGGTATCATCTGGTTTTTCAGTGCCTTCTCTCGGCGATTCGGAATCTCCATTGGCTGTTCTGGATAACTAAGAGTAGGCCCTACCTCAATCTCTGAATGATCAAGTACATGGTTAGGGTCAGCCATATACCGTCTCAACTGTGATATGTGGAATACATTGTGGACACCCACTAGTACAGGTGGCAAGTCTAGCCTGTATGCCACGTCACCAACTCTTCCGCTGATCACGAAAGGTCCGATGAAGTACGGGTTAAGCTTTCCTCCTCCACCAAAACGTATGGTAACACGAGTCGGAGATATCCGCAGAAAACCATGTCTCCGACCTAAACACAAGCCAGGTCTCTTATTACTAAATAATTAAACATGATCAACAAACACAACAACAACCTGCTTCTAATCCTATCTCTAGTCAACTAAGTCAAACATAGACAATGGTCAACTACTGGTCAACAACTAGTCAATTTCTTAGGATTTTACCTATGCTAGCTATCTAGGTGTTGGCAACTAGAATTTAGCAAAAAAGAAACTCTATAATAGTCTAACTCTTAATGTGCTACCGACACACAGCCAGGTCCATCAAACACAAGAAATACTCCATCACCAACGTAAAAAGATATGGAGAAAGTAGATCCCCTGGCCTCAGTCCTCTATTACTTCTGGAAAAAACCATACGACTGACTCTTGATTAGCACAGAGAAAGAAGATAACGTAATACATTCCCGAACCCAAGCCACCCACTACAGAGAAAATCCCATGGTGCTCATAATATGACGAAGGAAATCATGATTAAAAATACCGTATGCCTTATGAAGATCCAATTTTGTATAAGCTTTCTGACCGCCCAGCTTATTGAACTCTCGCACCATCTCATGACCAAGTAGACTATGTTCAGCAATAGCCCCTACTTTAATAAAATCAACTTGATTTTTGGATACCAACTTCTATTTGCTTCTCCTACACATAAGATGGGTGATTATCTTAACAGAAAATTACAACATGCGATAGGTCTAAAATCAGCCAGCTTCGTAGCTCCCTCCTTCTTCGGCACAAGAGTAAGAAAAGTATGATGCATTTCCCAAAATAGTCTACCGTGCCGGAATAAATCACTAGTCATCTCCAAGAGAGGGCCCTTTAGCACATCCCAATAAAGTTTATAAAATTTACTCCCAAACCCATTAGGCCATGGGGCCTTGTCTGGGTTCACAGCTTTCACAATCTCTTCCACCTCTTCCATTCTGATCGGAGCAAGAAGCACATAATTTCCTAAGTCTGTAACCAATTTCTTACAAAATAAGGAAGAAAAATTAGTCAAATAATCGTCTTGATTATAAAGGGTAGTGTAATACATGACCGCTTCGGCTTGGAAATCTGTGTGCACCAAAATTTCTACCCCATTAGCAATAATAAGTTTAAAGATATTGTTACGATGCTAACAAGCATGAACTACATCAAACAAGAACTTCGAGCATCTGTCACCCTCTTGAAGCCAAGAGCATTTAGCGTGTCGAGCCAAGTAAATCTCTTCTACTACCATACGCAGACGCCCAACCTCCTCTACTAATAATTTCTCCCTAGCTGCCAGCACGAGATCAAACCTAGCAGTCTGCAAGGAGGCCCAAATACACTCCAGTTCCATCTCATTCGACACAAAAACCTCCGATGGATGATTGCAACACCAATTTCTAAGGCCGACTTTCATAAGCTTAAGCCATCTTATGAACTGAAATTGAAGGTGCCCGAGAATAACCAACTGTAGCCCTTTATGGACCACTTCAACATAACCTTCTATCAGATGCCATGCATTATTATATTTGATAGGCCGAGCTTGACGCACCTCTTCACCTGTAAGCCTCACCCTGGACGGGGAATGATTACCCATCCTTGTCGCCAGTCCTTCTGTAACTACATGTGAGAATTTATCAAACCAAACGCTATTCCCCAAGGCCCGGTCCAACTGACAGACCACCCGATTCCATGTAGCCTTGTTATTCCAAGACCATATGAGACCTCTTTCCAACCCCGAAAACCCTGACTGCATAACACAGTTTTGGAAGTATAGAAGTACACTATCTGAAACTTTACGGCCCCCAATTTTCTCATGACTGTACAAAAGTGCACTATCGCCCATAACTAGCAGAGGCAACCTCAGTACTGTATCTGTCGAATGACTGAGATCAATAAGTTGTTGCCATAATTACTCAATGTGTCGTCGATCATTATACCCATAAATCGCGTAGAAAATGAATTGAAGACCTCCTTTATCAGTAAAGGCAATAATAATATCTTGCTCATAGATAAATAATACTTGACATCCCAAGTGCCAGTATCCCAGCGAACTAGATGTGTGCCATAGTACATAAGTGTAGGTTATGTACATGAGCCCAATGTAACGAAGTACGTTGCACCAACATACTTTCCAATTTTATTTTAGTATCCAGCAGAGCAATAATAGAACAATTGCTTTGACGCACCACTACCTTTATCTCCATCCATCTACTAATCGAACATACACTGCACACATTCAAGAGATCGTAGACATTAATCAACATTAATGTCCCCATGAACATCTATAAACCTGACATTTGCGGAGTTGCCAAGCACCAAACCAGCACCTTTAGCCTTTTTCTGGAGTAGTAACCTCTACTCTGGATTGTCCCTGACTAGCCTTTGACCCTCAGGCCCCAGATAAGATTGCATTGATGGAGATATATCATCTTGGGTACACCTCGCATGTCTCTTCTGACTCCCACCATGAACCATATGAGGATTAGACCCCTCCGGAAACCCTTTACCTCCTGACGTCCTCCTCCGAGTCTTCATGTCGGCATGCATATCCTTTCCATCTTGAAAAGCAAATGTCCACCCTTCCAAGCCAGACAAAGAAGATCCTGGTCCAGCAACAGCCCCAGCAAATCCACCACCACCCTCGATCGTCCTTCCTCAGCATACACCAGGAAGAACCTTCTCAATCTTAAGCCCCCGTCCAATTAAAATCCCTCTCGTAGTCAGACTCGCCATAACCGTGTCCCTTACAAAACTTCCAACCCCTACAGATGGCGATGCGTTGGTACTTCTGACACCACCAACGCCCTATCCAAACTACTACCAAGCTCTGATCCCTCAATGTCCTGAAAACTAGCTTCTGCCATCCTTTGAATAGTGTCAGTAACTTGGTTTCCCGAAAGGACATCCACTCCCCCTTTGGAATGTTATGTAAGCACTCCCAACACCTCCTCAGCAAATTTACACTGTTGTCGTAAATGCCCAAAACAATTACACCTTTTGCACAGCGGGGGAACCCACTCATATTCTACAGTTTGTGTGAATACTTCTCCCCCAGGAACTTTGTACTCTACCACCCTTGGTAGGGGTTTCCCTGCCTCAATCTTGATGAAGATTCTTGCATATTGCACCCTAGTCTGTTCAACATCGCAACATCTCCTTTGATAGGCTTACCAATTAGACTGGCAAGCTTCATCAGCATCGAGGAATCCAAATACAAACTCAAAAATCTAGGAAATTGGATCCAAATCGACATTGTGTATAAAATATCTCGTTCATATTTGCTTTCCGACTGTCATTCCCTCAGGATTATGAGTCTTCCATCAAACATCTATGCCCCCCTGCAGAATCCGATCCATATCCTCCCACAATCAAAATCTAAAGAAGAAGAACCCCTCATCTCTCGCAAAGAACTCCATACTACCTTTAGGCCTCTATACTCTAGCAGCGAAGGCATGAATATGCCCATAAAAAGCTTTATCACCAAGTAAATAAATAACAATGGTATTCTGCCAATGCTTCATCGCCTCTGCAATCTATTCCACTCTGAACAATGCCCGTTAACCCCCATTCACCATCTTTGGTTCCATATATCATATATTATTGGTTGGCGTCTGACCCTCCTTGGTATATGTCAGCCCACTTTGTCTTGTATCCATGTGCAGGCTGCTACCCATTGTCTGTCCTTGTGAAGCCATCCCTCCAACTGTCAAAGAAGTAACATATGGCATCTAAAAGGACATCTCGCCCTAACTCATTGACCGCAGATGATGTCGAGAAGGGGGCCACAGCTGTCACGCCCCAGTCCCGTAGGATCGATCGTCCATGCTAAGTCATGATACCGCACGAGCCAAGGTTGCATTCATACAAGACGGGTTCCATAACGGTCGATTACAATAGCTTGTGATAGAGTCGTCGTATAGAAGTTCCAAGCAAAAACATTGAGTATACGAGGCAACATAAGCATTGAAACAAAATTAGAATCTTTTATTGATACTTGAAGTAAAATTACAAAGTCGCAAAGCCAAGTTACAATCACTCAAGCTCACTTTTCTCTCTGATTACAATCATTCAGCTCTCTCTCATCTCTCAATACAATTGACGAGCCAGCGGATGCTTCAGATAGACGATATCTATACATTATGCCCTGTATAAGTCCAGACTCAATACGGATGCATGCTTCGAAATGCCAAGAAACTCCGTGTCTCGACGCATCCAAGCGAGCTTCGCATCAACGAGCTTTTACTTATGCCTGTACATAAAAACTGTGTGGGTGTCAGTACTCAACTGTGCTGGTGGAGTGAGCTCCTCGCCCACCCATACAAAATCAACACATTTATTTACTTTGTGCAACATAATCCCTTTATGATTGTATTTTTATTCTTGCCTTAGGATCGATTATAAGATACAGACTCTTGGCCTATTTGTGTCTCTAGATCGTCACCGTGCCCTTGCACAAATAAATCGCTTATCGTTGTGCCTCTAGACCCTTCTCGTGCCAACAACATCAGAGTGTCGACTCGTGCTTGTATTTTTGACTCATACTTTGGGATGCAACATCTTGTTTTGTGTTATCGACTTGGTCCGTGCTTCAAACATTCGAGGTCGTGCATCAGAATTCAGCATGACTTAACCAAACTTGCCTTACAGCCCTTCTAGACTTAACGCCATATGACTTAATCCTGACTTATGTAACTTGTGTCGACGACTCAAATACGATGCCACATTTATGCCAAAGCATGTGTCCTTGTTATAACCAAATCCTAGGCTCCATAACGGTCTTACAATCGTGCACACCTACTTAACTTACTTCGTATCGTGCTTGTACTATCTTTGATTCGATCGACACCGTTCATGCAGATTGTCGCTTAGTACACCAGCTTATCTATATAAAAGGTCACTAGCAATGTCAATCTATCTTAGACTTATAGTTGGGTTAGATATTTTGCGCGCATGCAGAAGTTCCTGAATTACCCGTGTTGATTCGATGCTGGCACGCGCCGATTCCTTACTGGCGCAGGCTATAACTCGTTTCTCCCGGGCCGACATGATCCCGGTGCCCCGGCGATCATTCGAGAATACTATACCTTGTCGATAAGTTGTCCATGAACACACACCTACGATGACTTTTAGACTCGACGTAAATACAAAGCCTACAGATGATACTACTTATTTTCTCTTCCTTAAACTTCTTTATCCATGTCCATGCTTTCCATACTTCCTGAGAGACTCCCAAGCCACGGGACCGGTCTCGACGACAAATGGTCGTGTGAACTTTTCTATTCTTTGACGAAACACGGGGAACGGCTATTGCATAGCCTTCTAGATAGACCTGAACAAACGTGTTTCTTCGTGTCCCATAGACCATGGCATACTTATCCTTGAACCGACCGTGGCTCGTGCCTTAGACTGACTTGTGTTCTATGCGACACTATCGCCCAAGTCATACTTTATATGACGAGCTTTGAGATTGTGGGACTATATAACTTTGACAACCGCAGAAAATATGGGACAGTGCTTGCTATGACTTCGATAGCCCAGCATAAATTTGCCTAACTTAGTCGTACAACAACTTGACGAGCAAAGGCTATGTCAAGCCTTGCACCATGGGAACGTGTTGTGCATGCGTTCGACTTGAACAACTAAGTTCTTTGTGTGCCTAAACTTATCCCATAAGCCGTGCGATACAACTTAACCCGTAGGATGAGCAAAGGCTATGCCAAGCCTTGGATAATGGGACCGTGCTTGCTTTATCAAGCATGTATACGTGCGACGCCTATGATTTAGGCGAAGTTCAAGCTTTGTGGCAACTTAGACCAACTATCCTTCTCCCAAGCCACGAGACGAAGGTCCAAGTATCATTTTAAAAGCACGCCATGCAACGAACTAAGCCGATCGTGGGACATTTCCATATTCTAACTCAATCCGACCCAAGTTGGAATTATTTCCTCAGCTATGTGAATTCGTCTATTTTATTATCAAGCCTACTTGTGCTGTTGAAAACTTTCGTTTTATTAGTATGAAGGCCAAGCTGAGGCAAGCTTACCGAAGCCACCCACCTGAGCGAGGAGTCGCCTCGGCTGAGCGGGACTTCGAACAGGCCGTTGCATGGCTTAAGTCCGAACGTCATTGTCGTTTCGATTCCTATGATTGAGCTAAGCAGGACGGGGCATTACATTATACACCACTCAGAAAAAAGTTTCATCCTCAAAACTTACTGAGTACTTTTATTGACTTATAACTTGATTCAACATCCAATGACTTTCGCACACGCTTCGTCTTAACCAATCTCTGAAACCTGACTTACATCAATGCCTCAATCAATATTCGAGTTCATTTCAAATCCAATGATCGTACTACCATCAATCTTTTTTTTGAAACACAGCATTTCAAAATTCTTCGATACCTTTCAGTTCCTTCAGACTCACTTGAATTCAACGTATCTCTTAGAATGGATCATGCACATATTTTAGGCGTCCCCAAAATACATATATTTCAACCAAGCCTCGTGATAGAGAATTTGTTATTTCCACTCGAGTCAGATCGTGTACATATTCAGGCGTCCCTAAAATATATGTATTTCAGCCGAGCCTCGTGAGTGGTGTTTCCATACTTATGAGTCATTCTATCCACCAGAATCCAATCCTTATGAGCAATTGTACCGATGTTACCTCTCGAAACATGGACGTCTCGCCTAACCGCTATGCCATCTCTCCAGGCTAAAGTTAATGTCAGTATTAGAATCATAGTTCCCCAACAATAATATCAACACTGATCCCAATCCTAAGGTCAAACCAAAGTTGATAATACGAATTTTTTACCCAAGCTCGGATCATTCTGATTTCTATACTTCGAGCATAGATCCCTCATATTCACACTTGCAATACTTAGTACAAGGGGTCCGAGTCATTCAGTAAACCCATCCTATCGTAAGTTCACCTAACCAATTCCTCGACAAATCAATATCGCTTGTCCAACAAGCAATTCGCATAGTCTATCCTTTTGAACACATTCGATATAATCCACCTATCCATCCTTTCCAAGTCAAGCATGCTATGACATGATTTGTCACTAAACCATAATCCTCATTCCATATTCCCTAAGTCGCTTATCACAATTCACGTATTCGATCACAAGGTCGTCTAGCATAACAATATGTCACGTTCCAATCTCACGCAAGTCTGACTATCTGTGGTGGACATGAAATCATCATGCCAACACTTCCGCATGATAATCGTTCTCATCGGGACGTAACTTTTGTATTGATTCTAGACTAATTCATTCTCGATACGTAGATTGGATCTACTCAACCCTCATGTTTACTTAATCGTTAGTCACAAGTCTGACCAATCCTCGAATTTACTTTCGTATCAAACCACAAGTCGAAGCAATCCAAATGTTACGCCCTGATCTCCTAAGTTCGATCATTCCCACGACATAAATCACCATGGCAGATCTTATGCGAAACGATCACCCCAAATTTGACGAGATGCATGTGCAAGGCTGGAGTTACGCTCGCATAAGATAAGATCGTCGACGTTGTGGTTATCATCGAAGAAATCAAGATACGATCATTTTCATCCAAGCATTCATTCAAACCAAAATCTCAAGTATAGCATCCATCAAAACAATAACACTTTACATGATCGTCATTCTTCGAATCAGAGTACCCATAAGTTATTATACATTAATTTTGATACGCCTCAATACCATCGATGATATATGTAACCTGACGATCTTTATTTGCAATAAATTCTGAGTCGTGCAAATGATGCTATCGTTTGAACTGGATTACCACAATCTCCTCGATATTCAAGATCAAAATTCGATTAATAATCCTCGAACTATTCACGTGATCAATTCGTTCAAACCCATAATCACATATGTTCATCCGCCTATCTTAAGTCATCGAGCAATATATTCTTTAAAATGCATTGATCTATGCTTAATCAAATCATCGAACATCATCTATTCCAATCCTTAGAGTCATTCTCAAAATATTTGAATTATTTTCATGCACGTTATCATCCAATCGTGTTAACTTTTCGTATACGATTCATATCGATTTTCTCGATCGATTCATCCATTCGTACACTTAACTTTTCTTTGACTTAGTTTTACCTACTTAATCATTCTCGTATTTCATACTTGCACAATCCCAATCCCGTGTGCATCGTTTCTAATTCTTTCAAATCAACTCGTCAAAATCTTCAAGATTACAACTTGCTCAATGATACTCACTCTAAGGCTTTGTATACTGCGATGCTTGCTGATAGACTCATTGGAACTCCGCATCTTCAATCGATCGACATCCCCGAGGCTATCACATACACCACTCAGGGATGAAGTCATTCGACTAATAATCAAAATAAGTTTCAAAACATAACTGATTACTTTGAATTTTTGTTCGAACCATTCCTCAAAATCGAAGCAAGCTTATCTATATCGCATCGACGATAACATCGTCTGATGGCACCCTATTGATAGCCATCCCGTATTCTATAAGTCAAGACAATTTTGATCCTATTTGAAACAATTCGAGTTTCCCACACGAATTTTTCTAAGGTCAATACAATTCTCGGTGTATATGCCCAGCCCGACCTAGCCAACCGTGCTTACTTGAAGTTAACTTTTATTCAACCAATTTTCTTTCGTGATACTTTTCAAAATATATAGACTTATTGTATGGACATCCCGTGGGATATTGAGAGAAAGCGCCAATGTATCAATCGCGACATCAATATCAGAGTTTGTGGAACTAATATCGGAGTTAAAGAAATCAGTCGAAAGTCTAAGGACGTAAAGCCGTGCTCTGATACCATTATGTCACGCCCCGGTCCCATAGGACCGATCGTCCTTGATAAGGTATGATGCCGCACGAGCCTAGGTTGCGCTCATGCAAGACAGGTTCCATAATGGTCGATTACAACAGCTTGTGACGGGATCATCGCACAGAAGTCCCAAGCAGAAATATTGAATATACAAGGCAACACAAGCATTGAAACAAAATCAAAATCTTTTATTGATACTTGAAATAAAATTACAAAAGGCGTAAAGCCAAGTTACAATCACTCAAGCTCACTTTTCTCTCTGATTACAATTACTCAGCTCTCTCTCATCTCTCAATACAATTGACGAGCTAGCGGATGCTTCAGATAGATGATTTCTATACATTATGTCCCGTATAAGTCCAGAATCTATGCGGATGTATGCCTCAAGACCGCCAAGGAACTTCATGTCTCGACGCATCCAAGCGAGCTCTGCGCCAACGAGCTTCTACCTACGCATGCACATAGAAACTATGTGGGTGACAGTACTCAACTGTACTGGTGGAGGGAGCTCCTTGCCCACCTATACAAAACTAACATGTTTATTTATTTTATGCAACATAATTCCTTTATGATTGTCTTTCTATTCTTTCCTTAGGATCGATTATAGGACATAGACTATTGGTCTATTTGTGTCTCTAGATCTTCACCGTGCCCTTGCACCGATAACTCGCTTATCGTTGTGCCTCTAGACCCTTCTCGTGCCAACAACATCAGAGTGCTGATTCGTGCTTGTCTTTTTGACTCATACTTTGGGATACAACATCTTGTTTTATGTCATCGACTTGGTCCGTGCTTCAAACATTCGAGGTCGTGCCTCAGAATTCAGGATGACTTAACCAAACTTGCCTTACGGCCCTTTCTGTTTTAACTCGAGACGACTTAATTTTGAATTGTGAAACATGTGTTGACGACTTAAACACGATGCCACATTCGTGCCGAAGCACGTGTCCTTACTATAGCCAAATCTTAGGCTCCAAAATGGTGTTGCAACCGTGCACACCTACTTAACTTACTTCATGCTGTGCTTGTACTATCCTTGATTCAACCGATCACCATGCATGTGGATTACCGCTTAGCACACCAGCTTATCTATATGAAAGGTTTCTAGGAATGTCAAGATATCCTGGACTTATAGCTGGGTTAGACGGCAAATCATTTAGCGTGTATGTAGAAGTTCCTAAATTACCCGTGCCGATTCGCTGCTGGCACGTGCCGATTCCTTACTGGAACAGGCTACAACTCGCTTCTTCCGGGACGACTTGATCCCGGTGCCCCGACGATCATTCGAGAAGACTACACCTTGTCGACAAGTTGTCCATGACCACGCACCTACGATGACTTCTAGACTCGAAGTAAATACAAGGCCTATAGATAATACAACTTGCTTTCTCTTCATTAAACTTTTTTATCCATGTCCATGCTTTCCATACTTCCTGAGAGACTCCCAAGCCACGGGACCGGTCTCAGTGACAAACGATCACATGAACTTTTCGATTCTTTGAAACATGGGGAATGACTATTGCATCGCCTTACAGATAGACCTGAACAAACATGTTCCTTCATATCCCATAGACCGTGGCATACTTATCCTTGAACCTTAGACTGGCTTGTGTTCTATGACACTATCGACCAAGTCATACTTTATATGACGAGCCTTGAGATCGCAAAAACCCCTATAGGTCACACTCCCAGCGCCAACGGTGCCATCAGCGCCATCAGCGTCGCAAACACCAAGCTGAGAAAACCCTAACATCGGCATCATTATATATATATATATATATATATATATATATATATATATATATATATATATATATATATATATATAATCCAAATAGAAGGGGTATTGGATTACATAGATAGATTATATGGACTAGAATGATTCTTGGGAACATGTAAGTTTAAGATTGTATTTACATCCCATTATCTAAAACAAACCCACTATATCCAAACAGTGTAACCTCCTATTCGTGCATTCAGATTTTCTTTATCTAACGAGGGTCTCTTTAATATTTCTTTCTCTTTCTATCTAATTATTTCTGTAGGTTTTTCAATCTCCTTTCTTTATCTAACGAAAGTCTCTTCAATGAATTTCTAAGCAAAAAAGGTGATCATACTGAAGAGTTCTGATATAGAGGAGTTCGAGGTGGAGGCGGAGGTTGCCATGGCATCTCGACCATTTGCCATATGATCGAGGGTGAATGTGCCGAGAACATGATCACCGTTCACAACGTCATCAATTGTAGGATTCTTTCCATGGTTATTCAATACTGCAGGAAGCACGTCTAGTCAAAGGATGTCGACAGTGATGATATCAACTCTTGGGTTGTCGCATTCACCAAGTTCAACCAGGTCGTCCTCTATGATGTTCTATTAGGGAGGATACATTACTTATTTATTTAAACGTTGTATATGTTCCTTTTATAATATTTTAGTATCAAATTATTCTTATAGATCTTTTACATGGAAAGTCATTATTATTCTACACTATTATATATCCAAATAGCAAGGGTTTTGGATTCTATTGATAGATTATTGGATTAGAATGATTCTTAGGTATATGTAAGGGTAACAATGTCATTTACATACCATTATCTAAAACCAACCCACTATATCAAAAACTTTGTATCCTTCTTTTCGTGCATTCATGTTTTTTTTTATCTAACAAGGGTATCTTTAATTTTTTTTTCTCTTTCTATCTAATTATTTTTAAAGGTTTTTCAATCTTCTTATTTATATAATGAGAGTCTCTTCAATGGCTTCCTAAGCAAAGAAGGTGACCATACCGAAGAGTTCTAATGGAGAGGAGTTCGAGGTGGAAGCGGTTGTTGCCATGGCGTCTCGATCATTTATCATATGATCGAGGGTGAATGTGCCGAGAACATGATCATTGTCCACAATGTCAATAGCAGGATTCTTTCCATTGTTATCCAATACTACAGGAAGCACGTCGAGTCAAACGATGTTGATAGTGATGATATCAAGTCTTGGATTGCCGCGCTCGCGAAGTTCAACCAGGTCGTCCTCTATAATGTTCTATTGGTGAGGATACATTACTTATTTCTTAAAACGTTGTATATGTTCCTTTTATAATATTTTAGTTCCAGATTATTCTTATAGATTTTTCACATGGAAAGTCATTTTTTTAGGGTCTTCGATTTTATTTATTTCATGAATTATAATTTTTTTATAGTTTTCTATTTCATCAATTTATCATCATTGTTATGAAAGGCAGCAACGACATACAGTCTTAATTACTTCTCTCATTGAAGCATCTAACCATGACCATGCAACTACTGTAAAAGAATAAAAGGATACTAAAAAAACTAGCAACATTTAAATGGAGACTTCTTTGAGAACTGAACAGAAGAAGATTATATCATACTCGATTTCTAGGGCAAGTATCAAATAATTCAACATTATTGTCTGTCTAAAAAAAAAACTAAGCCAGTATTATTGGAAGTATTGATTAGTGAAATTACTATGTAGTTTAAAATTTTGTTAAAAAATTGTTCAATATAAAATATCTCTGAGTAACAACAAAGATAAGGTCCACTTGATTTGAAGATAGGGCACAAAGATTTGATTATAATAAAAAATTAATTTCAGCTAGATGACGTTAATATTATATTAACCGATAAAACATAAAATTTGATAATGCAATAATATTATCTTACCTAATAATGTGGTGTTAATTTTGGAAATGTATTTTGGATTCATGAACAAGATTAAAGTTGTTCAAATATTAAATTTAGAATGTTATATTTGGATTAGATTTGAATTCAAAATAAATTTATCTTTTAACAAATGTATAGCCATATTGCAAACGCAGTGCGCATATACGATAGGACAACTACCATAATTTTTGGACCATATAATTAATTTATATTATATACCATATTTCATTCATATTATGAACCCCATCATCATATTTTTGGCCCAATTCATTTCAAATATAAATCGTGCACAACCTTAACAAATAGATAATATGGTATCAAATATTTAAGGATATCTGAATAGTTGAATCACATTTATTTAGATAACAGCATAGTTAAATCGAATTTATTTAAGGATAATAGCGATATTTTTACTCACAAATTTAAATTTTAAAATACCTTAACCAACTTCTCTATTCTATGATGGACTTTTTCCTCTTTCTTTTATTTTAGATTTGCTAATTAAAAATTTGATAAAACCAAAAGCTTTCTTCTCCCATCTCTTGTAGGTATCTTAATTCCTTTTTCTTTTTTAATTTTTTAATTATGACATCATTCTAAATTACGTTAAGTTTACTTGGAGGGCTCTTCATATAATAGAAAATTTTCTTAATCTAAATAGCGTTAATACCTAAATTTACAATTAATTTTAAAAAATGATAACAACAACATCTACTTTAATTTTAACGTCAATCTAAATGATGTTAAAATTTCTCATATTATCTACATAATCTAAACGATAATATTTGGTTTTGTATACTCTTGGTTTCAAACTTAACATCTTTTAGATTATGTAGCACATTATTATATAAAATGTTAATATTTCTCTTGACTAAGTTTGATTGAATGTTTTATTTGTTAAATAAGATGCTAATATTATTTTTATGATAAAGCAATTCCTAATATACAAAATAATATTTTTATTTAATAAATTTGGTTGTATATTTACATTGTTACATAAAATGTTATCAACATTTATAAAACGTGTTGCCCATGTATCATGTGTGCCATGACACTAGTGTGTGTGTGTGTGTGTGTATATAATATATATATATATATATATATATATATATATATATATATATATATATATATATATATATTGGAATAAGGTTATTGTGTTACAGACTCCTGGCCACAGGGGCGGAGCATAAGGTGGGTTGGGCTGGGCTCTACCCGAGCTAAAACTATATTATCACAAGTAGTAGTCTTGCTTAGGCGGTAGAGTGTTTAGTGTTTATTTGGTAGGTCCATGGCTTGATTCATGTGTGGGTTGTGTGCATTTTCATAGATTTTTTTATTTTTCGGTTTATTTTTTGAGTTTATCACATGATTTTTTTTATCCGTGCTCCCAGTCCTCCTAAAAAAAGGCCACGCTCCCAACCCAAAGGCCTGCATCCGCACTTGTATCTCACCGCATCCACATTTATTCTCCCTAGAAAATTAAATGTGCTTTTTCTATTGCTCGAACCTGCAACCTCTTGGGGGTATATATCTCACTATAGCTACCTGAGGTATACCGCCCAGGGCCAACGAAGTATGAGGGCCTCAAAATTATATATATATATTTTATTTTATATATATATATATAATATATATATATATATATATATATATATATATATATATATATATATATATATATATATATATATAAAATATATATATATATATATATATATATATATATATATATATATATATATATATATATATATAACATTGGTAATATGTTAAATATTATTATGAATTCAAAGTAACATGGTAACATACCTAGTATAGTTGGTTTTCACTTGTACCTACTATGTAATAGGTCATGGATTGAAGGCCTAGCGGATGCATTTTGTTTCATTTTTTAAATAATTTTTTTATAGAAAAGGGACACCATTTTAAATTTTTCATGGTCCTCGAAAACTTTTGGACCGGCCATGTATATATGGGAGCGGATCAAAAGCCCCCTTAGAAGATCCCCTAAAAATCCCTCACTCTCATCCGTAATTTAATGTTAATATAATATTAATTTTCATGTTAAGTTTAATGTTAATTTTAGTATTTATGTTAATATTAACATTAGTACTAACAATTTATTAACATTAATATTAATATTTTTTTAACATTAATATTAATATTAACATTAATATTAATATTAACATTAAATTACGGCCGAGTGTGAGGGGGTTTTTTAGGGGCTTTTCTAACGGGAGCTTTTGATCTGCTTCCGTATATATATATATATTATATATATATATATATATATATATATTATATATAGATATAATATATATATATATATATATATATATATATTTTTAATATATATATATTATATATATATATATATATATATATATATATATATATTATATATATATAT